>JAIUCV010001511.1:0-86876 GCA_026724425.1 Erythrophleum ivorense | reverse complement strand
AAATTATTTGCTTCAGACTCGAAGGGCCAATATGGCTATGTCTCTAAATGTTTATGTGATGCAATTTCAAGACTCAGAAACAAACAATCATCTGTTTCTGCATTATGAAGTCCCACGGCAGATTTTGAATAGATTGTTCAGTAGTTTTCAGGAGCAGGTGGTTTGAGCAGCTAATTTGCAGGTTTTTTTTTTTGTTTTTTTGGCTGTAAAAATGAACATAAAGTGTTTTGGCAGTATGCTCTTTTGGCTGGTTTGTGGTGTCTATAGTTAAAATTTATGTGAGAGTTTTTAATTAGAAGTTTCTTGAGTCACCTCTTATCTGGGAGATAATTAATTTCTTGGCTTATTTGTGGTTTCCGCAAATGGTTTTTTCTTAGGGGGTCTCCCTTGTGGATTTTACAAAGGGATTGGAAAGCTCTTTTGATCTAATGACCTTGTAATTTTTTTATTTCTTCGTTTTGGGGGGGACTTGTTCTTGGCTTTTGTATTGCTTTTTACTTCTCATCAATAATTTCCTTTTCAATCTTAAAATACAGGATAGAAATTAATTGGATGCATTTTTAGTCCTCAAAGATAATCGATTGAAATTAGGGTTAGGGTTCTAATTTCTCATATAGAAAATTCCATGCAAAGTTGCCAAAATTGTCTTTCCATAATGCCAAATGAAGTGAAGAGAATCATTTATATTTCATACACTAAATGAATGGTATGGTCCGTCTCTGAACTTGGAATTTACTGCTAAAACAATCTGAATGCAGGCCCGGGAGCATTTAATATACTTGTGATATAATATTTTAAATATTAAATTGAATAAATTTAGACGTTGAAGAAAATCAATTAAAATGAAGGTTAGGGTTCTAATAGCCCATATAGAAAATTCTATGTGACGATGCCAAAAGGTCTTCATAATGTTACTTGAACTGGAGAATAGTTTATATTCCTTGTTCTGTTCCTTAGCACGGTATGGTGCTGTCTCTGAACCTGGAATTCACTGCTAAAACAATTTTAATGTGGGCGTGAGAGAATTTGATTTACTTAGGATGCAATATTTTAAAACTATAAAATTGAAGTTACATAGCATTTGAAGTAAGACTTTGAATCAAAAGAAAAGTTTCTGATGTATCTTGTTTGGGTGTAACAAATAAGTGTCTTTCATAAATTTATTTGCAGAAGCAGCAATTTTTTTATGTGGCATGATGTCTTTAGTCTCCCTTGGATTTGGACTTTTAGCGTCATCAATGAAGCTTACTGAAATCAGGAATTCATTTGATTCTGACTTTAATGTTTGTTGTGTGGAAGCAGACTTTTATCATTAGTAGAATGCAGAAGTTGTCCAAGGAAGGGTTGCAGCGTACGGACAAGAGAATTAGTCTCATGAATGAAATTTTGGCTGCTATGGACACTGTGAAGTATGGTTTTTTCCAATATGATTAACTGTATGCATTGTATTATTTTTTACTGTAGAAAAGAAAATTGAGTTTCTAATAATTGTGTGATTGACATGCTTAGATGCTATGCTTGGGAGAGTAGTTTCCAATCTAAAGTGCAAGGTGTCCGAAATGATGAATTATCATGGTTCCGGAAAGCATCATTACTTGGAGCGGTATGCTATAAATTTAAAATATTAATGTATTTTAGACATTATGTGGTTTACAATTTATGGATCATTGCTCCCGTGTCAATTCTAAGATTTTCTGTCTTTGAAGAAATAAAGGGGATTAATTCCTGTTTTTGTATTGCTTGTGAATGCAGCATGCATACTTGCCAAACCAATAGAACTCTGCTCATCTCAGATATCATTACCTTCTGTGGAGCTATCTAAATACCTATCTGAAACAACTAGAAAATATGGGTCACCATTAAATTATGTCCTTCCCAACTTTCTCTGATAAATTTCTGTCTGTCCAAAATGCCTCTTCAGAGTTTGAGTGAATTTGGGAAAATAAAGAACACTAAATATGTGAATAGATAAGAACGAACAAAAATTGTCTGAGTGAATGATTCATCACAATGTCTAAAGTGATTTGAAATCATCAGGGCAATGTATACAGAGTTTAATCAACACAGTTTCTGTAAGACAATGACAAGGGAGAGGAGAACTTACTTCTAAACATTTCTTCCTCACAAACTAAATATGTACCTTAACTCATAACCCTAAAAGTAGTTGATGACCAAAACCAGAAATTCTAGAAAGAGAAAGTTATGTTAAACATGACGTATGGAGAGAGAAAAAGGGGGGATGGAATATTAGTTTGCAGCGTACATTTGCTCCTTCCCTGCACCTCTTTTGTATAAGATATTAGGGAGAATAATACAAATGCGCATCAAAATATTCCATGAACTCATAGTTACTTATAAATCTAGCACGCGGCACTATCACTCTTTGACTAATCAGTTGGGTCCTGATGTTACCAATCAACATTTTCCCAACGAAGGAAGAAACTTTTTGAATGAGGTAGCACCCTCATTTTCTAGGAGAATGACCTTCCCCTTCCCATTTTCACCAAGTAAAAATGCATCAGAAAGTGTCAAAGGCTTTCTTTTTACACAAAGCCCTGTGTAAATCATTCGAAGTAAAGAGCTGCCAGTTTTATTGATAGTTTTTCATGTGTCATTTCTTCAACTATAAATGTTAGGCATGGGGGAAAAGAAATGTAGTGCATGAAAACTATTTGCAATTGTTTTTGCTAATATTGCTTCTTGACTTCCATACCTTTTTATTTATTTTGCAGTGTAATGGATTTATACTAAACAGCATTCCAGTCTTTGTAACTGTGATTTCATTTGGAGTGTTCACCTTGCTTGGAGGGGATTTAACACCTTCGAGAGCATTTACATCACTATCTTTGTTCGCTGTGCTACGCTTTCCTCTCTTCATGCTTCCTAATATTATAACTCAGGTCCTTCCTTCTACCTAGGCCTTGTGTGGATAATTTAATTATTACTTATTTGTATATCGTATTGTACGGTTCTGTGGTACTTTAGACGTAGGCTTCGCCGTTGTTTTAGTACAGATTGAGTAAGGCCAGGGAACTTTGAACAAATTTAATTAGTAATGTGGAGATTTTGGGGGAAGCAAAAAGTGCAAGATCTTATTTTCCTTTTTGGTTTCTTTATGGTGCCAAGCCAATGATTGTTCCAAGGTAGTGTTCTTGACAGATGTATGAAGATATTCTTGGGGGAATTGATTGCTTTCTGTGAAGAATGATTTACTGAAGGTCTTCAATGAATTTTTCCTCAATGGTGAGATTCCTATGTGCACAAATTCTACCTCCATTACTCTTCTACCAAAGAAAAATCATTCAAGCAAAGTAACTTATTTTAGGCATATAAACCTTGTTTCTAGTGTGTATAAGATCATCGCAAAATTCTGTCTGAAATTGGGGAGGCTTTAGGGGATATGATCTTCAAGAAATGAGCATGATTGTGGCAGGTAGGCAAATTTTAGATGCTGTTCTGTCACTATTGAAGTTGTTGAGGATACCAAATGCCAAAGTGCAGGAAGGGTTGGTTTTGAAGTTGCACTTTGACAAGGCTTATGATAGGGTTAATTGGATCTTTTGGTTAAAGTTCTCTGTTGGAAGGGTTAGGGGATGGATGGATGGATGGATGGAGAATAATTTAATAATGGGACAATAGGTTTTTTCTATAGATAATATGAGAAGTCCTTGCTCTAAATCAAGAAAGGGTTTAAGGCTTCATTGCTAGAATTAGATGCTTTATTGGTTAGTAGTTCGTGGGAGGAGATATTCAAAATTTTTGAATTTATGTTAGAAGAGGGTGGTTCTTGCTTCCAATTGGGTGTGGCAGAATGAGGGAGGGGCTTCTTACAGGCTCTGCTTCTTGAAAGAGAAGGTGCATCCTGGACTTCTGACTACTGTCTACCGTTTCAAAATTGGAAAGACTAGCAAATGGGGTTAATTTTGTTTGAAGATGTTGGGAAGAAGGAAAATTCCTTTCAATAGCAAAGGGTAAGAATTCAAGGGGCAGTTTTCTGACAGTGACTGAATTCTATGAAGGAGGATGATGTGTTTCCATTGTAGTGCCTGCTGGATCCCTTGGTAAAAGATGTCAATTGTTTAAAAGCACTAACCCCAAGCCTCTAGTTTTTACATAGGCAAGCCAATCTCCCAGTAGCAAACGGGTTTCAGCTTTGCTGATATGTAGTCAGGAAGCGGTATACTGGTGCCCACCAGTAATTGGTGAAGGGAGAAACAAGTTGGCTGTGTGTGATATGCAGGAGGATCCCTCAATACTAGGAGCTGGGTTTGAAGTATGAGGGCATGCAGGTGATAGGAGTATATTAAGGGGCATTTAGGGAGGAATGGAAGAGATCATAGTGTCCTATCTTCAGTTTGCAGATGATACTGTTAGTTCCCTAGAACAAGATAGGGGTAGTCTGTTGAATGCATTTAGTATTCTTGAGAATTTTCTAGAAAATTTCTGGTTTGAATGTGAACATGGGAAAGAGTGGTTTGGCAGGCATTAATGTTGATTTGAATGTCCTCTTTAAACATCTCTGGGGAGCGAATGGTTGTGGCATTTACCTCTTGGAACTAATTCTTTATGGCATTAGGTTATCCGGAGCAAGTATGGTTTGGATCAGATTAGGTGGAGTGCCAACTTGGTGAACAGTGCTAGGCATGCTAGCCCCTAGAAATTCAATTTTCAGGGTTATAGATCTTTCTGCTCTTTTTTCTCTTTAAAGGTTGGTGATGTGTGACATATAAAATTTTGGCAGTATAGATAGTTCTCCTTTTGGTCAGGCTTTCCCAAATCTCTATCATCTATCCTCATTGCATAATGCTCCTGTTCAACATTTTTCTCAATTCAGGGGAGTATTCTTTTTTGGAACTTTCACTTGTCAAGGGATCTTACAGGTAGAGAAATGAATGAAATAGAAGCTCTTTTGCCTCTTCTCAACAATGCCAGATTTTTCTAGTCTGAGGATGGGAGAGTTTGGAATTTAGATTCCTCTGGCATGTCTTCTTGTAAATCTGACTTTCACTTCCTTAACTCTTCTCCTACAAGGGATGTGTTCCTTCTTGAAAAACCCAACTAATCTAATGCCCTTCCAAAATTCAAATCTTTTATTTAGACGGTGGTACTTGGTGGAGTTAACACAAATGACACATTGCAAATTTGTCGGCCTAACACGGCTTTGTCTATTTCTATCATGTACATGGGCAGTTCCACTAGAGCTAATTTATTTTTACATTGTCGAGTGGCTGTTTTATTGTGGAATAAGTTGTTTGAGATTTTTGGTGAATATTGGGTTTGTCTACAGGATTTAGAGCATGCTCTCCTTATATGGTTTAAAGATTTTGGCAACACAAAGGAGTGAAGAACCTTTTGCCAATGCGAGGCTTATGCAGTTATTTGGAATATATGGCTAGAACGAAATGCTCAAATTTTTAGGAGTGTTTCATTGTCTTTGGATGAACTATGGACAAGGATTTTGTTTGCTACTTCTTTATGGTGATTGGCTGACTGAAGGTCAAGGTTCCCTCTTAGCTAAAGGCTTTTGTTTGGACTTCGTTACTTAATAGAATTATATGAATAGGTTGTCTAGAGTTCAGAGACAGACACCTTTTTCTGCCTTGTGAGGTGGCTTGCTGAATTTGGAATATGTTGATCAGCATCTTCAATGACATTGGGCTTGCCTGCCTAATTTATAGCATATATTAGCTATTAAGTACAATGGCTTTGGGAGCAAGAGGGGGAATAAAGTTCTTTGGTAATGTGCTGTTCTTCTTGGATTGTGGTGTATGTTTTTGGGAGAGGATTATTTTTGGTTTGTGAGGATTCCTTGTCGTCCCTTGATGTACTGATTTATCATCTCATCAATGAATTTTTCTTTTTTCTTTTTTTAAATAAAAAGAGAAACTTTTGCTTTTTATTTTTCGATTGTATAGAAAGATATGTTTTATGCTGCGCTCTTGTTCTCTCTCCTTTTTCTTTAATAAAATAACAAATAAGAGGCAGAATAAACTTTTGTACTTGTACTCGGAAATTGGTGATATGGGAATTTTTGCACCAATTTAGTTGGACTGGAGTTCCTCTTCTAGTCCTGATGCTACTTTTCTTTTAAAGGTGGTTAATGCAAATGTATCCTTGAAGCGTCTGGAGGAGTTGCTCTCAGCAGAAGAAAGGATTCTTTTGCCTAATCCACCTCTAGAGCCAGGATTACCAGCCATCTCAATTAAGAATGGATACTTTTCATGGAATGCGAAGGTCTGTGGTCTTACTGTCATGCAATTCATGCATAGTTCATGATTATGCACATATACATAATTTTGAATATCAGCATTGCTGTGCTGTTTGTGGGTCACGTGGGTTTTAACATGTGGTGCCTTTAATTTGTTTTTAACATTTACATTGTGTATTTTTTGTTTTATTAATTTGGCTATATCAGTTTGTATTTTAGGCTGATTAGGATTAGAATTTGTTTTAATTTGAGAGTTGATGTTTGTGTGGGAATAGACTTGCCAAACCATGTGGCTTGCGTTTTCTTTGTATATTTTTGTGCTCTTAATAGAGAACGGAAAAACAGAGAGGAAATTATCTCTAAATTTGTCCATGATTTTCTTCACTTTGGTAAACTTATATTCATGAAAGGCATATGTTAACTAGTACATGCGTACTGGCAAACAAATTTCTTCTTTTATATTTCAATAAATTATATTGCATGATTTGTGATAATTTTTATTTTGGGCTTGAGGTTTGTTTGGTACAGTTCAAACACATCATTTCTTACGAAACTTTTGCTGTTCGTAGACTAAAGGTAGACAATATTTGGAAAACGTTAGGAGATAGGCTTAAGCAATTTCATATGTATTATACAGCAAGGGAATAAGCAATGTGGGACCAAAGAATGTACAGCTTAGCCTACAATATAAACTTAATTTTAACACTCCCCCACAAGTACTGGAGCAGACCTCCTTTGAAGAAGTGGTTGGAGCTCCAAAATGCTATTGAAGCCCTGCTTTTTCGTCAAACCCAACTCTAGTAATTTAAATGCGTTCACAGACTTGCTTAGCCAGGCTTGTTGTGCAGTTATTTATAATCATAAATTAGGTCAAATACAAGAGCAATAAACTAGTACAAATCCAATCCACTAGTAATCAACATACCTATTTTAAGCGGGTATCACCCACTCTACTTTAATGGACAAAAATCACTTGTTCACAGTATTCTAATATAGTATTCTCTTGAAATGCTTATCTTTAATGTTCTAACCTGACTACTGTGGAATTTCAGGCAAATTGGAGCTTTGAAGCTTGTTATTCCATTGCAGTAGAATAATGTCCATTTATAGAGTAGGGAACAATGAATCTCACAATCAATCCCATTAATTCAGCCAATTCAAAAAAAAAAAATAAACCCTAATAACAACTCATAAAAAATGAAACATAAAAGGGAAAAATACAGTGGACTAATCAGGGAAAATGAAAGCTCATTAAGAGAAAATAAAAGATATGAGAGAACAGGTGATAATGGCATGTGATCTCTAATACTCCCCTCAGGTTGGGGAATATATGTCTAACATTTTCATCCTGCAAATTAATCTTTCAAACTTGACCCAAGGCAAGGCCACAGTTAAAACATTAATTGTTTGATCCTGGGTTGGTATATAAATCAATGCAAGAGCGCTAGCATCAAGTTTTTCTTTAATGAAGTGCCAATCAATTTCCACATGCTTTGTCAAGGTGGATTGAGCTGAAGCTTTGGACATTGATGTCCAAAGTGTCCTAATTCCCCACAATTATGGTTTGTTCATGGTTCTCCACATCCTCCATATGATATATCTCCACTATGACCACCATGACCATGTATACCATCTCTACCACCCCAATATCCACCATCACCATCCCTTCCATTTCGATATGGTTTCGAAATTCTAGGGCAGATTTCCTAGCTAAATCTATCATTACTGAAAACAGAACAGAAAGAGACAATGAAGAAAAATAGGTTCTATTCATTCTTACTTGAAGCACAAAGCATTACATATATAGCCAACTTAATAGCCGAATCCTAGTCCAAAAAGGAACCAACTACCTACTGTTAAAAAGAGCTAAAATACTCATCCTAATAGAACAAAAAGAATTGACTAAATGATTACAAATAAGAGATTTAAAAAAACATGTGCCAAAGGAAGCTTCTAGGGTAGCTACCATTTGCTCATTGACGCTGCTATGTGTGAGCGTTCTTGTGCATGAGCTGCATGGGTTTATTATCATGTTATTTAGCACGTGGACATCCAACACTTCCCCTTAAGTTAGAAGATAAATGTTCATCAAATCTAGCATGGAACTTAATTCTTTAAATTTGGACCTTGTCACAACCTTTGTTAATAAGTCAGCTACTTGTAAATTTGTAGGAATATAGGAGACTTCCATTAAGCCAAAATCAATCTTCTATTTAATAAAGTTTTGGTCAATCTCAACATGCTTAGTCTTATCATGATAAATAAGATTCTTCACAATGTTGATAGTAGCCATATTCTCACACATGACTTTCATAGGTTTCTTGAATGAAACTTTTAACTTTTAAAGGACCCTCTTAATCTAGATCCCTTCACAAACACCCAAGGCAGCTGCATGAAATTTGGCTTTTGCACCACTCCTTGCAACAAATGGTTTCTTTTTGCTTCTACACGTAATCAGGTTGCCCCATACAAAGGTGCAATACCCATTTGTTGACATTCTATCTGTCATTGAGCCTGCCCAATTTACATCAATGTATATTTCAATGCCTTTATGTATCCCTTTTTCAAAGAAAAGACCCTTACCTTGGGTCATCTTTAAATATCTTAGAATTCTATAGAATCCCTTAAATTTTCTTCAGTTGACTTGTTCATAACTAACTAGCCACACTCATAGCAAAGTAAATGTTAACGCTTGTATGAGAAAGGTAAATTAACTCACAAACTAACTTTTGGTATCTTTCAGTATCAAATGTTATGCTTTCCTTCTCAAGACTGAGCTTGTAGTTAACTTTTGTTGGAGTTTCTGTTGGTTTGCACTCTAACATCTTTGTTTCTTCTAGTAAATCTAGAGTATACTTTCTTTAAAACAATAATATCCTTGTTTGTTCTTGACACTTCCATGCCTAAGAGGTATCTTTGGTACCCTAAATTTTTAACTTTGGACTTAGTAGCAAGTTTGCTTTTTTAGTCTAATGATTTCTTCCTCATAGTTCCTTGTAACAATAATGCGATCTACATATACTATTAAGAATGCAATTTTGCCATCAAGTGAAAATTTAAAAAATAATGTATAATCAATGACACTGAACATAACCAAGTCCTCTTACAATAGGAGTAAAGGTGTGTTTGTTTCTGCGTTTACATGGGGCAAAACCATGTTTCCCAAGAAGGAACAATTTGTTGCTTCTACACAAATATGATTTTGTAATGGGAATCCAAACACATTAAATCTATCAAACCATGTCTTTGGTGATTGCTTTAAAACATAGAGGGATTTGTCGAGCTTATACACAACATTAGTGGTGTTTCTTCCGTATATATTTCCTCTTCCAAATTGCCATTTAAGAAGGCATTGTTTATATCCAATTGATGGAGTGGCCAATCTAAATTGGTTGCAAGTGATAATAAAATTTGATGGTGTTGAATTTAGCCATTGGAGCAAATGTCTCTTTGTAGTCAATACTATAGTTTTGAGCAAACCCCTTAGCTACAAGTTTGGCTTTATAACCATTAATATTTCCATTTGAGTTGTATTTGATTGCAAATACCCACTTACACTCTACAGGTTTTTTGCATGGAGGTAGCTTAGTCAACTCCCATGTCTCATTTTTCTTAGGTGCACTCAATTCCTCCTTGATAGCTTGCATCCATTCAGGTTTATTTGCTGCCTCACAGAATGTTCTTGGCAGCCTTTCACTAGAGGCATTAGTCACAAGTGCAGAAAAATTTGGAGAGAATCTATTATAACAAATGTAGTGGTTAATAGGGTATTGAGTGCATGATTTTACTCCCTTTCTTAAGGCAATAGGCACTTCAAAACCACCTTCCATTTCAGTGCATGTCATTTGAGAGGATATTGGTTCTTGCATAAGTTGTGTGCACTGTTCTGCTACTGACTCTTTCTCAGTTTGTTGCTGTTCTGTCACTGCTTCTTTGTCATCCTGCTGTTCAGCAATTGATCCCTTTTTTCTTCTTGGGTACACCCTGAGATTTGTGTTTAATATGGCATTTTTTTGAGGCATCAAGTTGTGCATCAAGCTGGGACTCAGATCTGTCCACATTCGGTTCTGTACTATGGGAGGTCAGAGGCTGCTTTTTGGGCTGGATTTGTGTTATGGGCTGAAATTGATTATCTGTTTCAGGGGTGAAATTACTCTCAAACTGCCATTCTTTAATGTTTTCACTCTCCCCCTAAATAGGTGTTTTGAGTATAGGAAGGTGTGTTCTCAAAATAGGTAACATTCATGGTGGTAAAAAATTTTCTTTGTTGGGGTGAGTAACATTTATACCCTTTTTGAGGAGTTGAGTATGCAAGAAATATGCATTTAATAGCTCTAGGATTAAGTTTCCCACCATGTTCATTATGGACAAATGATGTGCAGCCAAATATTTTTTGAGGAATGGTGTTCATGTTGGATGTATGAGGGTAAATCTCAAGTAGTTTTTGTTGAGGAGAATGAAAGTTTAATATTCTGGAGGGCATTCTATTAATTAGATAGATTGCTCTCATGATAGCCTCTCCCCAAAAATATTTAGGCACATTTGTTGTAATTAAGAGAGAACATGCCACTTTGAGGATGTCTATTTTTTCTTTCTGCCACCTTTCAACAACTTTCTTAAAATAAGTTGCATCATTACTACAAGACCACTGATGAGTTTCATGGAGATCCAATTGTTGCTAGTACTTAACAAGAGGATTGAAGTACTGAATATATTCATCTTACCTTATTTTAAGTCATGAACACCACCTTTGTTCTGAAGTAGTGTTGTGGTATTCTCAACAGAGGAGTAGGCCTTCTTCACTGCATCCCACATCTCTTTAGTTGTTTTACATAAGGGATATGTCTCACCTATGTCATTTGTTATTGAGTTGACTAACCATGACATAATGTTGTTCTTTGACACTTACTCTTTATACTTTGGGTCTATTGGTTGTGGTTATCTCACTTCTCCCCTAAGATAATTCACCTTCCTTGGTCCTCGAATGTACATAGGTGCACCTTGTGACCATTGTAGATAGTTATTTCGGTTGAAGCAGTGTCCTGTGATAAGCACAGGAGTAATTTCAGTAGTTGTCTAGGCAATTGGAGAACTGGCACAGGAGTTTGTCATGGTGGAGGAGGAAGATGCAGTGGTCTCTGTGTTTAAAGCTCTAAATGAGCCAAAGGAAATCATCGATACCTTCTGGCTTTGATAACATGAAACAGAACAAAGAAAGATGATGAAGAAAAATAGGTTCCGTACATTCTTAATTGAAGCACAAAGCATTGCATATATAGCTAACTTAATAGTTGAATTCTAGTCCAAAAAGGAACCAACTACCTACTGTTAGAAAGAGTATTAAAATATTAGTCCTAATAAAATAGAAAGAGCAGACTGAATGGTTACAAAAAAGAGATTTAAAAGACACATGGAAAAGGAAGCTTCTAAGGTAGCTCTTGTTTACTCATTGACATTGCTATGTGTGAGCATTCCGTTGCATGAGCTGGGTTACTTTATTATTTGTGCTATTTAGCATGTGGATCTCAAACAATTACTATCATATTCTCCATGTGAAGGATGTAGAGTTTGAGTAAATTCTCAACAACCTTATTAGACAAGTTTATGGGGCCGAATCACATCATACTACAAGTCGAGTCTCGATAACTAGCATAGGCCGAAAATTTCATCTCTCTTAACAATCATTTCTTCTATAGTCTTGCATTTCATGAGAGAGCAACTTCCTTGTAGAACCCTCTTAAAATCCAAGTAGTAGCTAATCATTGACCACATCTGCCATACAGATCAACAAATCTCATGATGGAACATGCACAGTTGAGGACAGGTTGTTACTAGATCAACCATAAAACACATTCTAAATTTCCCAAAATTCCTACACAGTATTGTGATGTGTAAGCATGGATTTCAATTACTTCATGTCTAACTGATGGAAAGTAGGGTAGTATGGGATGCCAAAGTCCTACATTAAGTAGTATGAAATATTCAATGGAGTATTTAAGTAGGGCCGTTCTCCCACCTCAATAGTTAGCTTCTGGGGGAGGGTTCCTCATCTTATTTGAGTGTCTATCAATTGATATTAGAGTTGGTGATTGGTAGCTTTGGAAAGGGCTACTTGTGGAAGGTTCTAATCAGCGAAGGGTTTTGATCGACGGAAGGTTGAGTGAAGCTATCGAGACATCAGCTTTCCAAGGGTGGCTACTTGATGGAGATCAAAATAGTAAGGGATGCCAATGTTTCACATTGAATAGTATGGGATACTTAATAAGTTATTTAAATAGAGTCGTTCTTCTACCTTAATAGCTAACTTTTGAGGGAGGGTTGGGTTCCTATCACTGATTGACATCAAGTGTGGTTCTTCTACCTTAATAGCTACCTTTTGAGGGAGAGTTGGGTTCCCATCACTGACTGACATAAAGTATTTCCACTCTTGCAAATTTGTTCCATTGGTATCTAGCTTGGTATCTGTTATATGTGGTAGCAACCACCTCAAACGCTGCCACTTTAGTTTCCCTGTCTGTAGCCATTATAATAATATGAAAACTTAACACAGCATACTAAAATACCACACCCAATCAACAAGTCAATCAAAATTAATAATCTGTCAATAAATTATAGTCTACATGACCTAAACAACATCAGTGAAGGTACCAAACATATAGGAAAATTTGTAAGCTACCTTACAAGTTCACATTCAGCAGCCTCTAATACCCTAACTAGCTTCGATGCTTGCCAAAAAATGTCACAAATTCTTCTTGGCTTGGCTCAGAAGTTTAAGACACACTAATCTGCCCCCAAATCCATGGGGATGCTCCCCCTAAATGGCCATGTACAACAGCTTACTCTGAGGAGGTGCAATAGCCCTCCGAAAATACTCCTACAGCCTTCAAACCATCCTTTTGATATCAGGGATGATCTTCCCAGAATAAGTAGACCTCCTGCTTTTTATTTTGATTTTTTCTTTTCAGAACTGTTGTGAGAAGTCTACAGAAATGTGCTACATAAGTGTTCTCTTATATCATTCTCTATCACTAATTTAAAAGTTCTTTGTATTTATGTGTTTTTCTTGGGCAGGCCCAGGGGAAGCGGGGTTTGCTTGTCTTCTTTGTTTATATTCATTCTTCTTAGTCTTGTAATCTCTCTTTTTGTCTCGATAAAATTTTCATTTTCTTTAAAGTGAGGATACATTATCTTTTGTGGAATATATGAATTGGTTTTTGTGATTTGTTAAAGCCTTGTGGAGAGGTAGAATCATATTTCTTGCATCTTACATGGTATTGATATAATACGTGTAGAGGCATTTTATGACCATATGAATCTTTATTGCACTCAATAAATTAGGAAATTTGAAGGTTTTAGCTACTGAAATTCTGGAAACAGAAATACTAAGTTCCTTCTTTCAGGCAGGGAGGCCTACATTGTCTAATATCAATTTGGATGTACCTGCTGGTAGCCTAGTTGCAATTGTTGGCAGTACTGGAGAAGGGAAGACATCACTCATATCTGCAATGCTTGGGGAGCTTCCACCTATTGCAGATACAACTGTTGTTATGAGAGGGACAGTTGCATACGTCCCCCAAGTTTCATGGATTTTCAACGCAACAGTATGGTGTTCATATATATATTTTTTTATCATGTGCTTTGTTTAACACAGAATATTTTTTAATCTTTTTATTGAAAAGAAATGTTGAATACAGTTATATGCACCCAGAGACTCCACATTTTTTTTATACATGAGCTTCCACCATTGTTGTGATAGTTATGTTCTATGGCTGATAGGGTGTTATTAATCCTTAAAATCTTGAGTGTTTGATGTTATGTTTTGTTTGTTCCATATCATATTTTTTGGGTGTCATGAAGCTGATCAATTTTCTATGTACAGGTACGGGATAACATTTTATTTGGTTCTCTTTTTGACCCTATAAGATATGAGAAGGCAATAGATGTGAGTGAACTGCAGCATGACCTTGAGTTACTGCCTGTGAGTATATACAGAAAGTTATAGGATTCAAGTTGATCTTATAAAGTTGACATCCAATTCTTGGACTCAAAAGGTCTGTGGCTTAATGATTAGGGTGGCGACCTTACTGAAATTGGTGAAAGAGGGGTAAATATCAGCGGCGGTCAAAAGCAAAGGGTATCCATGGCTAGAGCTGTCTACTCCAATTCAGATGTGTACATCTTCGATGACCCTTTAAGTGCTCTGGATGCGCATGTTGCCAGACAGGTTACTGTCATGCTAAATGATTGCATTTTTACCTACAACTACTCTAGTTGCTTCTTCATTCTTGCTTAAAAGAATAGTTGGACTGCTTTAGATCCTTGCATGCTGTAAAAAATTTTGTGATATAGTAAATAAATCTTTAATGAGCTAATTCTGAGAGTTAAAGAGATGAAATATGCAATTGTTTATCTCTGTTTTAACTAGCTCTTAAAATAGACTTGTCTTTGCTACTTTCTCTCATGCCATTAGCTATTGAATTTTGATTCCCATTTTCAATATTAAACATTATCTAACTTGCATATCATCTCAGGTTTTTGATAAATGCATCAAAGGAGAACTGAGAGGAAAGACCCGAGTTCTTGTTACAAATCAGCTGCATTTCCTTTCACAGGTTGACAGAATCATACTGGTCCATGAAGGTATGGTGAAAGAAGAGGGAACCTTTGAGGAACTCTCTAACCGTGGACCGCTGTTCCAAAAGCTTATGGAGAATGCAGGAAAGATGGAGGAGTATGCAGAAGAAAATGGAGACAGTGAAAGTAATGATCAGAAGTCCTCTTCAAAACCAGTTGCCAATGGAACACCTAATGATATAGCAAGCATTGGAAATAAACCAAAAGAAGTCAAATCTGTTCTTATTAAGCAGGAAGAACGGGAAACAGGTGTTGTCAGTTCGAAAGTTTTACAGAGGTGAGAAAGGCAAATAAAGTGGTAGAATATAAATTGAAGTAATTTGTTTAATTACCACATGCAGTAATAAAAAAAGAATGGAGACAGTTCCTCACACCTTCCTGTGGACACATTCATGTTGTAGAATCTTTTGTTCTTCACACCATATGGTGTTCTAACTATTCCTGATGGTGAATTATGTGAAAAGAGAAAGATACGGTGGAATTTTTATCTGATGGTCCTGTTTCTCTTCACCTTTCTATTTCTACTGACCCCTCTTTTTGTTTATCTGGCCTTTCATCTTGTTACTTTATGGTGCTTTTAGGTACAAGAATGCATTAGGAGGATTTTGGGTGGTGCTAGTACTCTTTGCATGCTATATCTCAACAGAAGTGTTGCGAGTTTCTAGTAGCACATGGTTAAGCCACTGGACTGATCAGAGTGCTTCAGAGGGTTATAGTCCTGGTTACTACAATCTGATATATGCAGCTCTGTCATTTTGTCAGGTGTAATTCTTATAAATGGGCAAGTGGAATCATTTTGCATCCCATTCAAGTCATTGTCAATAAATTCTCATTTTGGCTTCTACATTCCTTAAAATGATATTGTGCTAATCCTCATTACAGAATTTTATTTTTATGTGTGTGTGTGTGCATATGTGTGCTTGTGTGTAATCTTATTGTCTCCTTTTCATCATCTGTAAATGATCAAATTGTTGTTACCTAGACACTTGGTTTAGCTATGTAGGGTATTAATTTTCAATTTTCCTTATCTTGTTCTCTTTCAGGTTTTGGTGACTTTAACAAATTCTTATTGGCTAATCATATCAAGTCTTTATGCTGCCAGAAGGTTGCACAATGCCATGCTTCACTCCATTTTACAGGCTCCTATGGTCTTTTTCCATACCAATCCACTTGGGAGGATTATCAATAGGTTCGCAAAGGATCTAGGTGATATAGACCGTAATGTTGCTCCGTTTGTGAATATGTTTCTGGGCCAGGTTTCCCAGCTTCTTTCAACATTCATCCTGATAGGGATTGTCAGCACAATGTCCTTGTGGGCGATAATGCCATTATTGGTCTTGTTTTATGGAGCCTATCTATATTATCAGGTATGAACATTCTATATTAGATTTTCATGACTGCCATTAATTTTGAAATCCCTTAACAGTATCCAACAGTAGATTATTCATTGTATTGATTACATCCTAACAAGGTCTAAATTTACTTAAGCCTAGCTCCTGGGGGAATTCTATTTTTCAGGGAAAGCTCAAATTTCTATTGCCCTGTTGAGCAGTATGCACACAACTTGTCCTATCTGACAACCTTTTATTGCATTATTTAGTAATAACCAATCAGCAACCATGCGAAGCAGTTTAGAGGTTATTTTGTCATCTTTTTTCAAATGGACAAACCAGCATGTATGTTTTATTCAATAGGCTTTTTATTGTTTGTCATAAATATGGATTTAATCATGGATAGCTATCAAAACGCACTGAATTTTGACCCTTGCTAATTGATAAATATTTCCTGTGAAAATCATTTTTCAATTTGTGATTTTACATAAATTTATTTATGTATGCAATTTTTTCTTCCTTTTAGAGCACGGCCCGTGAAGTGAAGCGCTTAGATTCTATTAGCAGATCTCCTGTATATGCACAATTTGGAGAAGCACTTAATGGTCTATCAACTATCCGCGCTTACAAAGCTTATGATCGAATGGCTGACATTAATGGGAAATCCATGGACAATAATATACGCTTCACTCTTGTGAACATGAGTGGTAATCGATGGCTTGCAATTCGTCTGGAAACTTTGGGAGGCCTTATGATATGGTTTACTGCATCCTTTGCCGTAATGCAAAATGGGAGGGCAGAGAACCAGCAGGCATTTGCATCCACCATGGGGCTACTACTTAGTTATGCTTTAAATATTACTAGTTTGCTGACTGGTGTGCTCAGGCTTGCAAGTCTGGCTGAGAATAGTTTAAATGCAGTTGAGCGTGTTGGTACTTATATTGATTTGCCTTCAGAGGCTCCATCTATCATTGAGAGTAATCGCCCTCCTCCTGGGTGGCCGTCATCTGGATCAATCAAATTTGAAGATGTTGTTCTTCGATATAGGCCTGAACTTCCTCCTGTCTTGCATGGGTTGTCTTTCACAATTTTTCCAAGTGACAAAGTTGGCATTGTCGGTAGGACGGGGGCAGGAAAATCTAGCATGCTTAATGCTTTATTTCGACTTGTAGAATTGGAAAGAGGAAAAATCTTAATTGATGACTGTGATATCGCAAAGTTTGGACTGACTGATTTACGTAAAGTTCTTGGAATTATACCGCAAGTACCTGTTCTCTTTTCAGGTATTAAGGTTTTTCACTTCATTTTTAGTTAGCTTATGACTCACAACTTGTTATTAAGAGTTTCATTTCTATTAATAATGATTTTCTTCCTAGTTTGCCAATACATCAAAAGGGAGGACATCATGCCAAGGTGTCCAATGGATGAAAGATCCTCCTCAAACAGAAGAAAAGAGATAAAATACAGTTACAAGGCTTTTTAACTTGAGAGCTTTCCAATCCCTTTGCATATCCATAAGGGACGCCCCCCCTTCTCTCTTTCCTGCTCTTCTCTTCTCTTCTCTTCTAGTTCAAGACTCTTGCATTCCATTCTAACCAAATACACCACAGTCCTGCAAAAACAGCACCCTGCCATAACACTTTGTGCTCCCTTATCTACCCAAAGCCTCTAAATTTAGTGGTTAAAAACACTTGTAAATCAGCTGGACAGACCCAGCTCTCATTAAAAATGCCAAACAACTTGTTCCAAATCTGCCATGCCTCTTCACAATGAAGAAATAGTTGATTATTAGTCGCTGAACTTCTAAAACACATCACACAAACATCGGTTGAAAACTGTATTTGGCCTTTGAGTTTGTAGCAAATCATTTGTATCAACTCTATTAAGTACTGCAGTCCAGACACGAGCCTTTACGTTAGAGCAAGCCTCGATTTTCCAGAAAAAATTATTCAAAGGAAGACAGTGTATTTGGACTTGAAATCAAATAATTTAGGAAAAAATAAGTATTCAAACCCAAAGAATCCAAACTTTAAATCCTCCTATTTGACCTTTCTGTTTCATGATATGACTTGACTGTCCATCTTCAAGATTTTTCTCTGCCGACTGTTCTGCTTGTGGGCCAGGAGTGGCTGCGTTGTGAGTTTTGGGGGAGTTTTTTTTCCTTTTTTTGGGTTTTCTTTGGGGCCCCCATGCCCCGGGGGGGGGGGGGGTTGTTGGTGTTCAGAATCTTTTTTCTCCTGATGAGAGACACACTTAAAATATATTGGTCGTTTATGAATAATATAAATTACCTCCTTGTGCAATGTCTAATAAACAACTGTCCCCGAGCTTAAGCTATTGAGTGCTTCCCAAGAACTTTGGACTTGGAGCAGGAATCGTAGGCCCACCACTACCATGTCCTTAAATTCAATCTAATTAGGAAAATGGTGGCAGTCAGAACTGGATTCTTCACCTCTTGGCTGAATGGGCTTTTGTCACGTCAACAAACCAATCATCCTTTAAACTTAAGCTGCATCGTGGAGGGACCAGAATGGTTTTATCTTTTTGACAGGCAAGACAGCTAAATGTCAATAAGCCTTATTCTACGTTGTGAAGTCCTCTATCATTTGAGGGAGGGATGAAGGTCGGAAGGCTTACCAAAGAGAGGAAAAAATAGCGAACAGAAGTGACACTATTCTGATAGCTGCATCATGCCTTCACTAATACTTCACTACTTGACTGATCTTATGGATGACAAGGCTTGCTGCCTTGGTTTATCTGAGGATATTCATCATTTTTTACAATTAACTGTTTTATCATCCACATCAAATGCCATATATTCCCGTTGAAAAGCCCATCATTTATTCAAGGATGAGCTTACAAATTAAGTGGGAGGGTTAAAAGGGTTTCGATTTTATTACTTGGGAGTTTTGGAGCTTTTTTTTTTTTTTTGGTGGGGGGGGGGTAGGAGACTTATCTCTGATAATTATTTTTAGGAGTTTATCTCATTTGTTTTCAAAGTAATACATAAGTGTTGAAAAGCAAGGGCCTGCCATGACGTGCTTGTGTATGTAAGCCTTCCCATTCACCATTACCTTTGCTTTAACCCTAAAGGTCAACAATACCCAATATGTAGTCGATGCCTCTAATTTCTTAAATTGAGCTTTGATGGATAGGGCCTTTTAACTTCCAATTTGGTTTCATATAGGTGACAATATGAAAGATCAAATAAAATCATAGCAATTACATTAATCTATTGTTGCTACTTACAGGAACTGTGAGATTTAATCTCGATCCTTTTAATGAACACAATGATGCTGACCTTTGGGAGGCTCTGGAGAGAGCACATTTGAAGGATGTGATACGGAGGAACTCATTGGGGCTGGATGCTGAGGTAAATGCTGAATGGTGCTTTAATTATGGTTTCCTTGTGTTGTTTTATAAAATGCTTGCATCCTTTGCTGTTCATCTATTAGTACTTAGTGGAATCCCTGATTTCTCTCTGGAAATGATATCACATTTATTTGTAAATAGTCATCTGTATTTATGTAAATATTTGTTTCAATTTTTAATTTTTGCTGATTCTTTTCTCCCTACTGGTCGAACATTAGGAATGATTTTCTCCTCCTTGTTTTTGGTCCTTTCCCTTTAAATAGTTGTACCCATCATTTGTAAATTATTCAGAAATATATTCAGACCATTTTCGGTCCTTTTTCCACTTGGTACCAGAACAAATCTTTGGTCCAGCCGTTCTCTTCTTCTTTCATTTGTCACACCCCTCTCCCTAGTTGCTGCACTCATATGGCGTTTGAAAGTAGCCAAACCTCGAGTGGGTCTTATAGGTTAAACTCTCCCACTCCTGTTGCAGCAAATGGGACACTTCCCCTCATTACTGGGCACAAGCTAAATGGCCCCAGTTACTTGCAATGGGCCAAGACAGTGATGCTCTAGGTATCAGGCAAGGAAAGGATGAGCATTTGATTGGTGGATGCCTCCACCAGATAAAAACGGATCCTAAATTCAAGGTATAAAGGACGAAAAAAAAACATGGTGCCTTGGCTGATTAACACGATAGAGCTTGAGGTTGGGCAATCATTCCTCTTCTACAACACTACTTATGAGATCTGGGAAGCAGTGAAGGAAAGCTGCTTGGATGGTGACAACATTTTTGAACATTTTGAGATCAAGAGTAACCTCCATGATCTCACACACGGTGAGCTATCCATTACCCTATATTATAATGCTCTAACTTGCTTTTGGCAACAGATGGATGTGTATGACAGTCCAAAATGGGAAAGCACAGGAGATGCATAGAAGCACAAGGAGATTGAGAATTTTTAAATTCCTTCTGGACCTGAATAAGTCCTTGAATAAAGTAAGGGGAGAATTCTTGGAACAAAGCCCCTACGTTCACCAAAGGAAGTTTTCTCAGAAGTTCGTAGAAGAAAGCTTATGCTAAGCTCCTCTCCTATTGCTGTTGCTACAAAAGGGTTTGCTCTTCTTATAGAGGAGCAAATTAGAATAATGACAACAAGTAGAAGAAACGGAGGGCTTGGTGTGATCATTGTTGTCGTTCTGGTCACACTGGAGAGAAGTGTTGGAAGTTACATGGCAAACCAGCTGATTGAAAGCCACCAATAGAGTTGGAGAGCAAGAGTTACATCTCTCCCCCTCAAGGAACCAAGGACACCACTAAACCAGCATTTTTTACTGAATAACAAGTTGAATGGCTTCAAAAAGTAATTAGCCAAGGTTTCTCATCTAATCGTACTATTGCTATTGGAATGAGAGCCCAAAAAGGTAGTTTTTCTAATGCATTTCATACTAGTACAGCAGATGAGATAACTTGGATAATTGACTCAAGTGCTTTAGACCATATGACCAGTGACATGTCTTTATTTTATTGACGCAACCCTTGTAAGAATATTTATAATGTGCAAATAGCTGATGGTTCCTTTTCTCCAATAACTAAAATTGGGAAAGTGATGATTCTTGATATTTTAACTCTTCAATCAGACCTTTTGGTGCAAAATTTATTATGAAATTTGCTGTCAATCAGCAACAACAACAACAACAACAACAACAACAACGACAACAAAGCCTTTTCCCACTAAGTGGGGTCGGCTACATGGATCAATCGACGCCATAAACACCTATCGTAAATCATATTTTTAGACAAACCATTTAAATCTAAATCTCTCTTAATAATTTCTCCTATAGTTTTTCTTGGTCTTCCTCTACTTCTAATTATTAGAATATTCTCCATCTCATCTACTCTCCTAACTGGGGCTTCTATAGGTCTCCTCCCTATATGATCAAACTATCTAAGTCTTGATTTTACAATCTTTTCCACAATAGGTGTGACTTCTACCTTCTCTCTAATGTATTTATTTCTAATCCGATCTCGTCTAGTATGTCCACTCATCCAACGCAACATTCTCATCTCTACAACATTGAACTTATTCTCTTGTTGACTTTTTATTGCCCAACACTCAGTTCCATATAACATTGCAGGTTTTATAACTGTACGGTAGAATTTACCCTTAAGTTTGAGTAGTACTCTTCTATCACAAATAACACCCGAAGCACTCCTCCACTTCATCCACCCCGCTTGAATCTTGCGTTACGTCTTCTTCTAGTTCCCTGTTATGTTGTATGACAGATCCAAGATATTTAAATCGTGTAACTTGTGCTATAATATGTTCTCTAATTTCCACTTCTGCATTAGAAATGGTGTTCTCTTACTAAACTTACACTCCATATACTCTGTTTTACTTCTACTTAAACAAAATCCATGAGTTTCCAAAGTTAATCTCCACCTCTCTAACTTCTCATTCATTTCCACTCTCGATTCTCCAACAAAGACAATATCGTCTGCAAAAAGCGTACATTGTGGCACCGACTCTTGGATATGTTCAGTAAGCACATCCAATACTAGAGTAAAAAGATAATGGCTTAGAGTTGACCCTTGATGTAGACCAATAGTTATTGGAAAATCTTCTGTAGGTCCACCTTTTGTTATTACCCTAGTTGTAGCCTCATCATACATATCTTGTATTGTTCGAATATAAGATATACGAACTCTTTTTTTCTCCAGAGCCTTCCATAGAACCTCTCTTGGTACTCTATCATATGCTTTTTCCAAATCGATAAATACCATGTGTAAATCTCTTTGATTCTCTCGATATCGCTCCATTAATCTTCGCAACAAATATATTACTTTCATAGTTGACCTTCCTGGCATAAAACCAAATTGATTCTCCGTAACTTGGGTCTCTTTCCTTAATCGTCGCTCAATTACTCTTTCCCATAATTTTATAGTGTGGCTCATGAGCTTAATTCCTCTATAATTTGCACAATTTTGAATGTCCCCCTTACTCTTATAAATAGGAATTAAAGAACTTCTCCTCCACTCATCTGTCATTTTCTTAGATCTCATAATTTCATTAAATAACTTTGTAAGCCAACTTATACCTTTCACTCCTAAACCCTTCCATACTTCAATAGGTATATTATTCGGTCTAACTGCTCTGCCACTTTCCATTCGCTTTAATGCTTCTTTTACCTCTGTCTCACAAATCCTACGATAAAAGGTATAATTCTGATCCTCTTCTCTAATGTCTAATCTATTCGATTGCAATGAAATCTCGTGGTCTTCATTAAAAAGTCTATGAAAATAACTCTTCTATCGTTCTCTGATATCTCGTTTCGTGACCAAGACTTTTCTTTCTTCATCCTTAATGCATTTTACTTGGTCCACGTCTCTTGTCTTTCTTTCCCTACCTTTAGCTAACTTGTAAATATTTTTTTCTCAAATTTTAGTGCCTAAAGATTGGTATAACCCATCGAATGTCCTCGTTCTCGCTTCGCTCACTGCGTTCTTAGTATCTTTCTTAGCTATTTTATATTTCTCCCTATTTTCATTACTCTTACATAATGATCATACTTTATAACACTCCCTTTTCACTTTAACCTTATCTTGTACGCTTGCATCCCACCACTAGGATTCATCTCTAGGTCCAAAACCTTTTGATTCACCTAATATTTTCTTTGCCACTTTCTTAATCTCTTTAGCCATTCCATTCCACATATTGTTAGCACTTCCTTGTATTTCCCAAGGTCCTTCCTCTACAATCCGTCTCTGCACATTCTTTTCTTTATCCCCCTTTAGTTGCCACCATTTAGTCCTTAACATCCTATTTTTGCCTTTGCTTTTTACTCTCCTCCTAACTCGTATATCCATAACCAAAACTTTATGTTGAGTAGTTAAACTCTCTCTAGATATAACTTTGCAATCCATGCAAAGTTTTCTATTTGATTTTCTTATAAGAAAGAAATCAATTTGAGAACATACCTTTCCACTTTTGTACGTGATAAGATGTTCCTCACGTTTTCTAAAACAAGTGTTAGCTAATATGAGATCGAATGTCAATGAAAAGTCTAGAATAGTTTTACCCTCTGCATTTGGTTCCCCTATGCCATGTCCTCTATGAACACCCTCGTAACCTGAAGATACAGTTCCCACATGACCATTTAGATCCCTTCCTAGAAAAATCTTTTTTCCTAATGGTATTTCTTGAACTAAACATTCTAAATCCTCCCAAAACTTTACTTTGTGATATTCTTCTAATCCTACTTGTGGTGCATAGGCGCTAATAACATTAAAGATTTCTTTTTCCACTATTAACTTTAATGCAATGATTCTATCTCCTAACTTTTTTACATCCACTATAACATTTTTCTAAAACTTATCTACAATTATATCTACCTCATTTCTAGATTTAGCCTTCCCAGTATATCAAAGTTTAAAACCCGAAGTATCTAATTCTTTCGCTTTTTTTCTTACCCATTTAGTTTCTTGTAAGCACATAAAATTAATCTTCCTCCTAATCATAGTATCTACTATTCCCATTGACTTACCCATAAGTGTACCTATATTCCAAGTCCCAAAACGAATCCTATTCTCGTGAACTAACTTTTTTACCCACATTCGTTCACGAAAATGTGAAAGCCCTTGCTTATTTTTCACTACACTCAGGCGACGATGCAGCGGCTCTTGCTCATTTGTCACTGTACTCGAGCTATATAGCGCGTTACTTCCGGGCAACGCCCTAGCATTACGTTTAATATATCGATTGTCCATGTCATAAAGATTCGACAAAATTTTACATTGGCTATCGATTGTCTAACACAACCCTACTCTTTTTTCCAGGCTTGGGACTGGCTATGAAAAATAATTTGCAATCAGCAAGCTCACACAAAATATGAAGTGTACTGCCAAACTCTCTTCATTTGAATTGTTTTTCAAAATTTGGATTTGGGGAGGATGATTGGCAATGTTGAAGGAAGTAGAGGGCTATACCAAATAAAGGTGAAGAATAAAGTCACATGTCATGTAACCTTAGCCTCACATAAGGCAGAAGTATTTGAGAAGGATAGGGGAATTTTATTATGGCATCAAAGACTTGGTCATCTTAATTTTATGTACTTGGAAAAAATTTTCCCATCCTTTTTTATCAATAAAAGCTCTAAATTTAACAATGTGTGGTGTGCCAATTTTCTAGAAAACATTGCTGAACCTCTTATCCCTCTCATGATTGCAAACCATTTCATCATTTCTCTGTCATTCATAGTGACATTTGGGGTCCAGCTAGAGTTGAAACCATAACTAGCACTTGTCGTTTTTTCTCGTTTTTTGCCCCTTATAGATGACCACACCCATGTTACTTGGGTATTCCTTTTAAAGGATAAGTCCAAAACAATGCCTATTTTTAAACAATTCTATACCATGATTCATAATCAATTTCAAGTTCAAATTCAAGTTGTTAGGACTCATAATGCCATGATTACTTAATTCTGTCCTAGGCCAATTTTTCCTTGAAAAAGGTATCATTCATGAAAGTTTGTGTGTCTATACCCCTCAACAAAATGGTATTGCTAAACAAAAGAATAGGTACCTTCTTGAGATTGCCCACTCCCTCATGTTTCCCACAAATGTGCCTAAATCCTTTTGGGGTGAAGCCATGTTAATAGGAGCCTATCTTATAAATAGAATGCCTTCTAAGACTCTTAAATTTGATACAACCATGCCAAACACTATCAAAAACTTTTCCCCATAATAGACTCATCTTCAACCTTCCTTTAAAGGTATTTGGGAGTTCTTCTTATGTCCACATCCCCTCATCCCAAAGAAGCAAACTTAATCCCAAATCTATTAAGTGTCTTTTCCTTGGGTATGCTCCATATCGAAAGGGCTATCGCTATAACTCACCCATTACATGGAAATTTCATACCACATTTGATGTAACCTTTTTTTAAGAGATGCCATATTACCCTAAAACTCATATTCAAAGGGAGAAACCAGCAAGGAGTGAGGAGGAATATCAGTTTTAGGCTTCCTTTCCCACTGAACAAAACCCATGTTGCCTCCTTTACTTGAACCCGAGGATAAGGGAGTTTCTAAGGCTAGAGTGCCTCATAATTTGGCTGAACCAGAGGCTATTCCAAACGTCTAGGTTTACTCTAGATGTTCCAAAGTAGTTGAACACTGAGAGCATTGCCAACCCGACCCAAATTCCAATCCTAGTAACAGCACTCAAGGTGATTCTAATTCTGAGTCTTCATCCAATGATTTGAGCTTATCTGCTAATCTTAATCTCCCTATTGCTTATAGAAAGGGGATTACATCTTGCACACAACATCCTATATCTAAGTTTGTCACTTATGAAAAGTTATCTCCTAGTTACAGGGCCTTTACTACAAACTTGGACAGCATTGTAAGTACCACACAACATTGAGGAAGCCCTCAAACATCCTAAATGGATAGATGCTGTAAATGAAACACTAAGAGCCTTGGAAAAGAATGGGACATGGGAGACTAATCAAAGGCCTCAAGGAGAACAGTTCGTTGGATGTAAGTGGGTGTTCAATGTGAAATACAAGGCTGATGGGAGTGTTGATAGATACAAAGCAAGGTTGGTGGCTAAAAGCTTCACACAAACCAAAACTATTAAGAGAAATTTGTACCCATTGCCAAGCTCAATACAGTCCTTGTTCTTCTTTCCATGGCTGTAAATCTAGATTGAAAACTTCATCAACTTGATGTTAAGAATGCCTTCTTAGATGAGAATCTTAAAGAAGTCTATATGGAGGTACCTCTTGGTTTGAAACATCCTAATAGTAGCAATCCTTATGTGCAAACTTAGAAAATAACTCTATGGACCCGAGCAATCTTCAAGAATGTGGTTTGAGAGATTTACCAAGGTCATCAAGAACCTTGGATATTCACAAACAGACCATACTTTATTATCAAGAGGTTCTCTTGTGATAAAATTATAGTCCTAATTGTTTATGTGGATGATATAATTGCCATAGGAAACTATGAAGAAGTTTCTCATTTTAAAAGGGGTCTTAAGCAAAAAGTTTGAGATTAAAGACCTGGGAGTCTTGAAATACTTTCTAGGAATGGAAGTGACTTAGTCAAGTGAAGGGATTACAATATCCCAATGAAAATGCACTCTTGATTTGCTAAAGGAGATAGATATGTTGGGATGTATGCATATGGACACACCTATGGACTCCTCTAATAAAGTGAGTTCAGGAGAAAGCATTGTGCCTATGGATAAAGGAATGTATCGAAGGTTAGTGAGAAAGCTGATATATCCTCATGTGAGGCATGATATTAGTTTTTCTAAGTGTGACAGGCCAATTTATGAACAATTCTACTAAGAAACATCTAGAGGTGGTAAATAGGATATTGAGATATTTGAAGTTGACCCCAGGCTGAGGACTATATTTCAAAAAGGGAACCAACCAAAATGTAGAAGTCTTTTTTTGATGTTGACTGGGCTGGATCCTTTACTAATCAAAAGTCAATTTTTGGGTATTATACTTATGTCTGGGGAAATCTAGTGACTTGGAGGAGTAAGAAGCAATCAATGGAATATTGCTGAAACTAAATTCAAAGCCTTAGCACATGGGGTTTGTGAAGGAATTTGGTTGACTAGACCTCTTGAGGAACTCCAATTCCCAACTACAACCTCTATGAAGTTACTTTGTGACAATCAAGTGGCTATAAGTATAGCAAAAAATCTAGACAATCATGATAGAACCAAACATGTGGAGATTGACCGTCACTTTATCAAGAAGAAAATAGAACAAGGAATTGTGGAAATGATCTACACTCCTATGCGCCAATTGCAGGTGTGCTAACCAAAGCCTTGCCTAAAACTCAGATCAACAATCATTTATCCAAGTTGGGTGTGATGGATATATTCTTCCCAGCTTGAGGAGGAGTGTGGAATCCCTTATTTCTCTCTAGAGATAATTTCGAATTTGTTTCTCTGTTTGTAAATAATCAGATCTGTATTTATGTAAATAGTTGTTACAAATTTTAATTTTCCCTTATTCTTTTCTCCCTACCAGCCGAACATCAAGAGTGATTTTCTTCTCCTTATTTTCCATCCTTCCCCTGTAAGTAGTTGTACCCATCAGTTGTGAATTATTCAGAAATATATTCAGACCATTGTCGGTCCTTTTTCCACTACTTATACTTGAATACTTCTTCTAGTCGAGGGTAATGACTCTCAAATTTATGCCCCTTTTAATTTCTGCATATGGACATTCTGGTTGTACAATTTTTGTGCCAGTAAGTGATGTCTTATTAAAGGCCTTGGTTAATTGATAGCATGTACTGAGCCTATATTCTTTGAAAGTCATTACAGATTCGTGAAACATTTGCAGATGATTGTTTTTGTGATTTCAAAATAAATTAAGAACACAACATAAAATCCAGATGGCCAAACTTCCTGGGTTTGGTTTGATATTGGTAAAGATTCAACCTGCAGCGTGAGGCTGCCTCCATTGTCTATAGCCTGTTGACTCCTCTTGTGGGTAGGATCTGGATCAAGTGAGAAATGTTTCCTTTCTTGATTTTTCATCTGATGGCTGAGACAAAACTTATGCACTAGCATTGAGTTATTTTGGCACTTCACTCTTTGGGTCATAATCGGACAGAATCGATTTCTGCTGCTTTAAAGTGCTAAATGCATTATTAAGAATGTTTATGTTTGGTTGTCTGAGAAGTTAATGCAAAATTAATTTAAATTGAATATTAACACTAGTTCATGTGTATGCTTAAAAGGTATTTCTCCTGTACCTTTTTGGAGTGGTAAAAATTATTGCAATTGGTATTAATTAGCGATATTATATTGTGTCAAGGTATCTGAGGCAGGGGAGAACTTCAGCGTTGGACAGAGGCAACTATTGAGTCTTGCTCGAGCATTATTGCGGAGATCAAAGATATTGGTACTTGATGAGGCAACTGCAGCAGTTGATGTCAGGACTGATGCACTTATACAGAAAACAATTCGAGAAGAGTTTAAATCCTGTACTATGCTAATTATTGCTCATCGACTTAATACCATTATTGACTGTGATCGGATCCTCCTGCTTGATGGTGGTCGGGTATGCCTTTTATATATCTTATTAAATGTGATTTTTGTAAATCTACTTTTGATTTTTGACAGCCATTGTGTTGATGTGACATGTTCAATTTTTGCTAAATTGGATTGAATATTAACATTTTACATGGTTAAAGGTTCGTGAATATGATACCCCTGAGGCGCTACTGTCAAATGAAGGTAGTGCTTTCTCAAAGATGGTGCGTAGTACTGGAGCTGCAAATGCTCAATATTTGCGCAGCTTAGTACTCAGTGGGGATGGTGAAAACAAGTCAGTGCAAGAGCAGAAGCATCTGGATGGACAGAGAAGATGGTTAGCTTCTTCTCGCTGGGCTGCTGCAGCGCAATTTGCCCTCCTCACCTCATCCCAGAATGACCTTCAACAATTGGAAATAGAAGATGACAACAGTATTCTCAAGACTACCAAGGATGCCGTGATAACTTTGCAGGGAATCTTGGACGGGAAGCATGACAAAGCAATTGAGGAATCTTTAGGTCGACACCAGATATCCCAAAACAGATGGTGGTCAGCCCTTTTCAAGATGATTGAAGGTACAATTTTGTTCTGTCGTTTGAACCAATATATTAGAGCATCATTTCATGGTTTTTCTGGGAATTCAGTTGGAACTTGTTTATACATTATTATTATTCACCTCAGTTGAAACTTACAATGTGCAGGATAATTTTCATCACAACTAGAATCAATTCCTTATAAATCCTATTAAAACTGGTTGGCTTTTAAGTCCATTATTTTAAACAAAAAAGTAATTTCCAAATCAATTCTATTTTTTAAGTAATATGTTCCAAACAAAATTTAGACAAGATATATAAAAGAAATTACTTTTAATTGTTTGAAACGCTCAGGTAATCTCTTAAAATTTCCAAGACGTGGAAGCTTGCCTTTTTGAGAATTTATTTAATATGGAGGGAGATCACACGTTCATATGACTGCCCTAACTTGGGGTTTTAATTTTATCCTAGGTCTCGCTATGATGAACAGATTGGCCCGGAACAGGCTTCATCAATCAGACTACAGTTTTGAAAACACATCAATAAATTTTGACGACGTCGATATGTAGGGAATGCTGCTCTCTGTTTCGGTTAACAGGAGCAAGAGCCTGCCCCTGCCTATGAATTCATTCAATCAAGGTTATGCTAAGGCCAATTTTGCAGTGTAGCGTCTGCAACCGTTATGATGGTCATAAAAAGATATTTTAAGCGATCATATTTTGTACTTCAATCTATCGAAAAGTTTGACGGTGCATTGCTAAGCTAGACTTTTGAAAGAGTTCATTTGCAGATTCTAGTAGTGGAACAATCTAGCAATTGAGCCTTTGTTAATTTATTCTTATCTAATGGAATCCTTCCATTTGGAACATTGATAAACAATTATTGTCTGCTTAAAAGAACTGAAAATGGTGGCAAGCTAATTAATATGGTGGATCTAGGCTTCAGATAATGAATCATTGGTTGCAACTTTGTACGCTTTATCTTTAATTTACTGATTCATAATTAAATGCTGCTCCCTGTCATTTATCCTTCCATTTGCGTTAGAGTAGATAATACGTTTCGCATAATTTTGTGGACTAAGCTTTTATCTTTTTAATCATTCGATTGTGCAATGTGTATTAGGATAGATAACAACTCTCTGTTCCTTATTCTCATGAGTTGAATTGTTAACTTGGTTGCTTACGCGAAAACAATAAACCATTGGGGAAAACAATAATCAAGCAATTCAATTTATACGTAATCATGAATGTACAGTCACAAGCACGGTCCTAGGCATGTAGGGATCCAAAGTGCTCCTTGAGGTAGCCATCAACTCAAAAAGGTAAAAGGAAAAAAAATGTAAATTATAGTGACGATTTTAAATAGAGTTAAAGCATGATGTTGGAGCAACACAAATGGCTAAAAGAATATTTCTGCACTATCTCCCCTTGCGTTAAAATTGTCGCCTAAGAGTAATAGAACATTGTTGGCACTAAAATAAATATAGTCGCATGGCAAAAAGTAAAATCCTTTTTTGTTGATATTTTTAGAGATGATTTTAAATTGACTGAGTGGTTTTGAGTTGCTGTTAAAAGCAAAAAAATATAAATAATATTTAGTGATGCTTTTGGATTATCACTAAAATAATTAATTTATATCAAAGGTTTTAAACTGTTGCTAAAAATAAAGAGCTGATATTTGACACTTTAATTTCAAAGTTAAAAATACACTCTTATTTTTGCTAAAACTAAAAAGTTTCAAACTGTCACCAAAAGTAAAAGTTAAAAAAATAAATTATGTAGATGTTGGCAGACATTTTAAATTGTCGCTAAAATAAACAAATATTTCTGTATGTTTTAGCAAAAAAAAAAAAAAAATCGGTAATATTTAGTTACACTTGTCACGTAGTTTGTTCCTTCGGTTAATAATTTCATCCAAGTGTTTGTCGGGGACTTGCCATGTACTATTAAACTATATACATCACCTCTAAACACACCATGTGGCACTCTTTGTTTAGCTACTGGATAAAATCAGTTTCCCTTCCTTCCATGAACGTCCTCTATGAAGGACGATTTTCACAATGTCAAAGCTACCGCTATTACTGGAGTCATATATATAGAATTTCACTCTAAAAATTTTCAGGGATGTTAGTCCATATGTCTAGTAATTTAGATGATTTTTGAAGAATTTTCAAAGTTGTTTTAGTAATGTTCTTGTCAATTAGTTTAACTACTGTTCATTTTCACAATTTCTCTTTAGTCAAAATACGAGCATGATTTATTGAATTTTTGGGAATGATTAAAAAAGAGTTAGAGTTTGAAATTTGGTTTATGAGTACCTTAATATGTCTAGTTTGTTAAGAAAAATTGGTTTGATGTTTTGCAAATTATAGCTATACTTTTTTGCTAATTGTTTGAGCTTAACTCAAAGCTGTCAAAAACATGGAAGTCTAAATTTTTCTTAACTTTATATTTTAGTATTCTTTTTATGCTTCTTTAATGCTAGGCTTATACCATCATTCTTGGAATTACTTTTTAGAATTCAATTAGCTTAGTTTTAATTTTAGAATTTTTTAAAATTAAAATAAAACATTGTGTATTTTGGTTATGGAATCAGCATAATGAATGGAATCAACAAAGAAATATGATGTATTTTTGAGAATTTATGCAAGAAAGAAAGCACCTCATGGACTACGCATACAAGTTCCCACAATAATGTTGTAGTAAAATATGTTAATGGATTGAGCAATGAGAAAGCTGCTAGTCTAGAATCTGCAACACAAATTGTGGTCATAATGACCATTTTACCTCATTGGTCATAATGACCATTTTGCCTCATTTCTTGTGCTATTACTTAAACATATTGTAAGGTCACTTTTCATTGTGATTGATCAACCAAAATTTTAACTAAAACAAACCAAAAAAAATCCACAAAAATTACACATGCAATCCTAGCTTAAAGATCATGAATACTACAAAAAATCATGACTTAATTCAACTAGATGAAGTCACAATAAATTAGGAAAATAAGCATGACAAAATTATTCAACATAGTAAATTTCAACACTCCATATTCTATTTCAAAAATTAATTTAACAGTGAAAATAAACTCAAAACACAATAAAAGCAACACTAATCTACTCCTAAATATGTTAGAAAATTAACAAAATGAGGAAATCAAAGAATGAAATGGAAAAGTTTAGTTACACTAAGCAATTTGTACACAAATTACTATTTTGACAAAGTAAAATAATAAAATATATATGTATATTGAATGACACTAGAAATTAAAGCAACATATGCAAGGGCATTAGTTGAAAATGGATCATCATACATAACAATAAAATTTACATGCCTAAAATTAACCAAACCAATGATCCTTAACATATATATAGTTGGACTTTTCTCCACGTAGCCCATAGACTATTGAATGATCTTTAGAATATATTAACCAACTATCTTGAAACAGCAAAAGGATTAAAACTAAAAAGAAAAACCAAAGTTATTTGTGTTTCACACTAAAATGTGTTTAAAATATAGGAAGCATGACTAACCTATCTCCTTCCACTTTCAACAAGATCTAATTGTCAGGAATTCCATTTTGTGATGTGAGATTGGATTGTGATTCCCTAACATCCCATTGTTGTGATAAAGGTTATTGTGATGAACCTCCACGATGCATGCATATAGCACCTCTTCCTTGTGGCATTTTTCTAAAATAACAAAAACAAAAAAGAAAGCCATGGAAGTATTTGTTTGCTTTAGTGATAATGTAAGTTTGCAAAGATTAAGTGTCAAGTATCATGCTTCATGCTTTAAGTCCATTGAGAAAACAAAGTACTAAATCCAAAAGCAAAACATATCTCATATTTTAGTAATAAAGCAAAACAAAGTATTAAGTTTAGTCATGAAACAAATTATGAATATTCTTACACATAAACCAAACAAAAAGTTGTATGGAATACAATAAATGAAAGTTTTAATTATTCCTTCTCAGTCTCCTCATCATCTTCAAATTTTTCATTTTCTTTAATATCCTTAATTTGAGACTCAAAATCTGACTCCTTAGTATCTTCCCTCTCTATTTCATGATTTGCAATTACATGTTCTTCTTCTCCATCTCCAACATTGAGACATCAAAGTTCACCATTCATCATTGGTTCAATTGGCATAGACATTTCAACTTCCTAGTAAGCCAAGTATAGTGAATCAATAATGTATCTAGCCTCTATTTTACATATAGCTCTCCAATCAGCTTTATCTTTTTTATTAACAGGGTATTCTATAAAGTACACTTGTTTGGATTAAAAGACTAGGATGAAAGGTTCATACTTTGTAAACTTCTTTTTATAGTTAATATCGACTAGACCATATCGATCATGTATTCTCCATCATCGATCTATAGTAGGATTAAACCAATCACACTTAAACAACACAATCCTTGTTCTCTTGTTGGTTGGATTGAGATACTCTACTTCTATGACATTAATTAAAATTCCATAATAGTCACTTTCAAACTCTTCATAATTTGTCCTTTTAATGCAGACACTATTACTCATTGTTGATTTGTTTGCACCATATGTGTGTGGAACTTATAGGCATTTACATTGTATTGAGGCCATGTGTGAACATCTCTAAAAGGACTACAAGCTAAATCTTTTACTCGATTGTCAATGATTTCATTGCAACCATAAAAAACCTATTAAAATAACATGGAAATCAATTGATTATCAAGTATGACATTGATAATATAATCGTTAGAGTTTATAAGTTAAATGAGACACTGTGTATGATTTTAACCATGCTACGAACTCATTATTTATTCGACCCTTTATGTCTTCCACTAATAAGTGGGGTAATTTTGCTCTCAATTCATCCTCAGAAATACCATAATATTCAAATTATAGTTAGTTATTTATAAGAAATTGATAAATTGGACTTACTTTTAAAATGGTTCAATGTCTTTATCATTCAACAGAACATATATTGTGGCGGCATTGAATTGCTCATCAGTTAAGCATTGTATACACTCCTACCTAAATGGGCAATCGAGGTGATTAAAGATAGAAAAATATCCATCAAGTGCATCAACCTCGCCCCCATCATCATGATGACCCACAGTGTTTAGCTTAGTTTGAATATGGGTTCAAAATAATGAGAGCAAAAGGATGAGGTTTCTTCAATTAGATATGCATCACAAACGAAACCTTCCACACAAGCTTTGTTGGTAACTTTCTTCTTCAAATGGTGTAAGAACCTATAACAATTAATGCCATATATTAGTTTAAAAGATAATGTTTGAATATTTAGATCATTACCACTTAAATAGATACAATCACTCATATTGTATTGGACTACTAACTCTAGCTTTGTATGGCAACTAGATTGGTAGATGTTCCATTGTGTCACATCATATTATTTTAGCCTCACTTTCCCATACATTAAACTTCATACATGAGTTTCATGGGAAAATCAATAAAATAATAGAATATTTTGCGTTGCGTAGTACTTTAAAATTTTGAATTTCGCTCCGTGGACTCCCTAATATCATCCCCTACTTATATTCCATCTAAAAAAGTCATAATCATTGCAAAACATCTCATACAATTCGATTTAGGAGCTACACATAAGAAAAATGGAGTTTTTTCCATAGGTCCAGAATTCAAGTTTTTGTCACCAACTTTAGAAAATCATAATAAATTCTATAAAAATTTAAATCAAGCAAATAATAGTTTCCAAAAAGATATGGATGTCATCTATAGTTTAAAAATCATTTTAGTCCATGAAAACCCAGCTGGACTATGTTTGATAATAGAAAAGCATGAAAGGTCTAACTACCTAAGTTTGCTATCACAAGTTACTGATATGAATTTCAAAAATTCATAACCAATTCTAAAAAAATCAAAACCCAACCAAACATACTGTTTGTAAAATCTATGGATGTTAAATTTATGGGAAAAATAATTTCAAACCATGTTAAGCTTGTTTGGGAACTGAATTATAGTGAAATAATATCCAAGGTCAGCTGGCATTACTGGTTCCAATGTAAAAGTTCAAAAATTTATTTCTCTCTCTACAGACCTCCAAATGAGATGCTTTTAGTTGCTACAAACCGCTGTGAATATCTAGTTTCTCTATGTAAAAGTTTAGAACCATTGGATCTCGTTTGGCCCTCAGATGATACAAAAATGGAATCTGCTTAAGTGAATAGTGCCTAGACCAAAACCAACTTCTGAGCTAAACTTTGAAAAATCATAAGAAATTCTATAAACCTCCAAATAATGCGATTCTTAGACAAGAAAAAAGCTCTATATGAGATCTATATGTGCAAAATCTCAGCCTCAAAATCTCTCATTTGGTCACTGTGTAACATAGGGTTGCAAAATGACATTTTTGTGCTTCTTTAGGGGTAAAAAATGGACCAATTTGGCTTTTAGCTTTTCTAGGACTACTTGAGCATGTGGAAAAGCATAAAAATAGTCTATTAAACATGTCCCAAATGTTCAAATACCCAGACCTCTCAAATTCACTCTCTCACTTGATGATATACCTAAGGAACATACATGCACAACTTTGCATTTTAATGTCGAAATCATACAATATCATTCATATGGTTCCAATTCTCATTCATACACCATCTATCCATACATTTACAAGTGTTCAAGAGTTTATACATCACATACATCATTGAATTACATCTTTTAACAACAAGGTAGTTACAAAACAACTATTTAACAAACTCCTTTGCCAATCTCCATGCCCTTAAATGTGGAGGCTCCCATTTCTTGGCTCACTTGATCCACCTAGACATGTTAGGAAATGGGGACGGAAGAGTGAGATTCTAGGAATCCCAATAACCTTTCTCCCTTTCAAATGTAACACCATATTACATTAGCCTCTCTAGATCCTTTATGGATATTTATGTGCTTGATTTCATTGGATAATAAGGAAAAATTCATTAAAATTAGTGGCATTTCTTGCATTATGTAAAGTTCAAAAATTTTGTCTCGTATCCTGTGGCCCATATAAGCTCACCCATATCAATCTCCAATTAAAATACATCATACAACTCAAAACCATCACAAAATAGCACAAGAATCCTGAGCCTATAGCGTTCATATACAAAATTTACATGTTCAATCTCAGGCTTATTGATACTGATTTCTATCATCAACTTTAAAAAATTATAACTAATTCTAGAAAAATCGAAATCAAACACACTATACGATTCTAGAAAGTTATAGTCTACTTCATGTGAAAAATAAGTCCAGACCAAAATAGAAACGTTTAACTACTGGAAATTAATGGAACAATACCAAATGTGTTGCTACATTACTGATACTGACTTAAATTTTAAAAATTCATATCTCTTTGCTCAGACCTCTAAATGAGGTGATTTTGGTGGCCATAGAAAGCTTATTATGTCTAGTTTATGCCTATAAAATTTCATGAGCATTGGACACCATGGGCCCCTTGAATGACATAGGAGAAGAAACTGACCATATAAATAGTAACCATATCAGTTTAGTAGCTTTTTGGCAACTTTAAAAATTCATAATTAATTCTACAAAGCTCCAAATAATCTGGTCTTTAGCTTTCCAAACAGCTCTAGAGAAGATCTACATGCATGCCAAATTTCATAAGCAAATTCATTCATTTGGTTAGATCTTAATATAGGGTTGCAATTTGGCCATTTTAAGCCTCTTAAAGAGTCACTAATGGTCAATTTTTGCCTCTAACTTTTCAAGGGCCACTTGTGTAATGTCTGATTTTCGTTAAACGACAGAAACGGGCATGTTTTCAAAGCAAGTTCCTTGAAATGAATTAGTTAAGGTCTCGAAAAAATTTGAGTAACATTCTAGACTCTTAAAAATAAAAATCCTAGCCTCAAACAGAAGGAAAAAAGAAGCTAAAATGAAGAAACAAATTTTGACAAAAATCTTATGAAACGTAATAGCATTTTTGTAAATTTGAGCAAATTTTGTAATTCACACAGGAGGGCCTTTTAAATGAAAGTTTTGAGTTCTCTGGAGTTCTCAGAGGCCTCGAAAACCATTGGAAGCCTTAGGACAGTTAAATTCCCTCTGGTGGACGTTTTCTAACGTCGATGAACCCAAATTTTGACGGATCCGTTCGAGAAGGTTTTAGCTCCGATTTGAGTGATTCCAAAGGCATTTTACTAAATTGGAAACTAAATTTTATAATGGACAAGACGGTCCTAAAAAAAGAGCTAAAACAAAGGAAAAATAAAAATGCCAAAGATGAAGGGCAAAATAAATTTTTTTGAAAAAGTCATTTTCCTCCACCTATAAATAGGTGGCGCCACCCTTCCTCACTCATTTAGACATAATTGTTTTTGCCTAAATTCAGAGAAGAAGGCTAGGGTTTAGGCGCACCAAGGGAAGAAGAAGGAAAAGAGAAATCAAGGTAAAAAGTATGGTTTCTTGGTAGTTTTTCATACTTTCTTCCATCCAAACCTCCTCTCCTCCATTCTCCTTTATTTTCTTTGATTAAAATGAAGTTTACAAATCTGTTTTAAGGGAGATATTAAGAGAAAATTTTGGATTTGAAGAGAGGAGCTTGGAGAAAGCAAGATTCAAGTGAGAAAAAGAAAGAAAATAAGGTAATTTCTCCTCCCATGGTTGCTACCTTTGGTTCCCCTCCTTCTCCATTTCGCTTCATCTAAGAAACCCTAAGAGGATTTGATTTTTAGGTAGAACCAAGGGTGAATATAAGGAAAAAGGGTGTGGAGATTAAGAATATGCAAAGGGAATTAACAAAAAGCCATTAGATTTCAAGATGCAATTTCTAGGGTTTCAATTGTACCTTGTAAAATCTGACTTTGTACAATGATTCCTATGCTTAAATAAGAGTTTAAATGAGTTCCTAAGATCCCTAGAAGTCTCCCCATGTGCTTCCTCTTTCAAGAAAACTAAGCAAAGTCCATGAAGGCCATTAAGCTTTATGGTCTCGGCCTAAGGAGGTTAAGGTAGCTAGGGAGAGTTTTAAATTTTTCTAAACTCATTTTTGAGTCATATATGATGAATAAATATGAGAGGAAATCTTGAGAAAAATTTAGGAAGCTTAGAGAATGAGTTGATGCTTAATGTTCCATATTATAATCTAAAGAAGCAACATATAGTTAGGCTCTTGGTTTTGATTGTGTGATGACTCTAAGAGGTTTAAAAGGAGTCAAGAATCATATTTGAAAGGAAAGAATGGAGCCGAGAATTTATTTGAGGGGTGTTGCTTCATTAGGCACAATTATGGAACCATAATGAGGTTTATAGACCAAGTTAGAGTTCAAGCAAGTTGTGTGGCCTTAGAATTAATTCCATGAACCTAATTGACTTCCATAAGTTGTGTTTGGGCCACGAGAAATCATCCCCACACTTTTGTGTGTGTGTTGCCGAAAAAGGGAGCTTGGATTCAAGAGGAAAAGTGTGTAACTATATCCAAGGTAGCTCACCCTCCTTTTCTCATGCTTGATTGCTTGCTTTACTTGTTTTTGAATATGTGTATGTGTATTTTTAAGCCATGAAAAGTGTTTTAGCATGACTTTAATTTTATGGTACCATGATGTTACGATATATTTTCATATGATGCTATTAATGTATGCTTAGATTTGCTTGAGTGTGGTGTGGCCAAGAACCCTTAGCCATGGTGAGGATGAGCCAATAACCCTTAAGGTTGGTTAAGACAAAGTAAAGAGTCTCCCAAAAATGAGAAGGACTCCCAAGAACATAGTTGAATCCAAGAATCTCTTAACGAATGGGTGAGCCAAGTCCAACATCTGCAAGAAATTGGGTGAGGCCAATCTACTTACTTGGCAAGCCTTTGTATGCTACGTATGACTTTTTCAAATAATAAAAATGCCTCTTGGATGTTTGCACATGTCAACATGACCATACATGCATTTATGAGACTTGTTTGCATTCATTATGTATGATTGAATGGGAGATGAGTTATTGAGATTCCTTGAATCTCATCCCCTCCTCTCCAATATTATAACATGCTAGGTGGATCAAGAGAGTAAGGTAATGGAAGCCAACAATCTTGAAGAAGAGAACTTGACAACATAATGCATAATTTTTGGTTCTTTAAGGCTATATTTATGTCAAATGATATAACCAATTATTGTATATATGTATTTATGATAATATGTTATGTAGTCATTAGAATGTGATTTGAGTATATGATGGCAAACTAGCTTCATTAATGGTATTGTGAAATTGTGTATAAGTGTGGATGAGATGGCCAAAATGAGATGCATGGAGTTTGGGATCATTTGGTCAGCTTACACAAGTCCTAATTATACTTTTGGACTTCTCTAAGAGGTGCCAAATGTAACACCATAAATTCTAACTCATCTCATGCCCTTAAATGACTTAATATCATGAATCATGTAAGTTTTCCATGGAAAAAGATAAGGAAATAATGATTATTTTCGCGTTGCGTCATATCTAAAAATTTCATTCAGTGTCACGTGAACCGTGTGAGCTCATGCTATACATTCGCATATTTAATTACTTTAAAACAACTCATTTGCATCACAATATCATGTCCATAACTCCTAGAAACCGAAATGAAGCATGAAATGAGCTTGTTTAATTTCTGCTAGATTTGTCCCTTTTTTTGGTCAAATTTTAGAAAATCATAATTAAATCTAAAAAAATAGAAAACATACAATCTTGGTCATTCTGAAAATTTACGGATGTCTACTTCACATTAAAAATATGCCCAGACTACAACATCCATCACAAAGGACGTTTGACATCTAAAATGGTTCAAAGGTCGGACTGCATCCTAAAACTGATATAGAATTCTGTAGAAAAATTTGAAAATATCCAATTAATTCCAAAAAAATCCAATCCATGTAAATGATACCAATCTAGAAAGCTGTGGATGTTAGGTAGAGAGGAAAAATATCTCCAGACTAGTTCATCAAGCCCAGACCTCAAAATTTAATGGAACAGTACCTCTGGTCGGGAAAAATTCTTGATACTGGCAGAATGTTCAAAAATTCATATCTCCTTCTCTAGACCTCCAAATGAGGTGCTTCTAGTTGTCATGAGTCACTGTGAATATATAGTTTCTTTTTATAAAATTTCGTGCCAATTGGACATCATTTGAGCCTTGTAGGACAGAATTCAATTTTGGACCAAATGAATAGTGTAGCAGACCAAAACCAGAAAAATTGGCAACTTTGAAAAATTCTCAAATATTCTGTAGACCTCCAAAAATTATGATCTTTAGCTTCCCAAAAAGCTCTTAATGAGACCTAATTTGATGCTAAATCTCATATTAAGACTAACTCATTTGGCTAAAAAGTGACGTAGAGTTCCATTATGGTCAATTTTGACTCTATATGGGATACCAAAATTGCCAAATGGCTTTCCCTTAGTGTTGGCACCTTTTGGGCAAGTCTAAAAGCATATTTAAGACTTGTGTGAGCTGCCCAAATGGTCCCAAACCCCATGCATCTCATTTTGGCCTTTCCATGCCCATATATGCACATTTTCATAAACTCATTCATGAAGCTATCTTTGCCATACATACTCAATTCACATTCTATTATTCACATAACACATACTTTCATTTCTACTTCATATAATAGCATAATTACATATGTCTCAAGGGTCATAAGCCATTTACAACATTAATATACATCATTATGGTTCATTATAGCTTTAAAAGGAAAATGCTAGACATATGGATGTCAATCTTCTTCCTTCAATGTTGTTGGCTCCAATTAACATATCCACTTAGTCCACCTAGCATGTGAGATCATTGCAGAGGAGGGAATCCCATTCAATCATACATAACATATGCAAAGCAAGCCTTAAAAATGCATCCATGGTTATCATGGAAGTCATGAACATTTAAGAAGCAAGCTTGGCATGTGAACAAGTCATACAAAACATTCAAGAGCTTACTAAGTGTTTGGATTGACCTCACACTTTTCCTCATGGATTTTGGACTTACCTCACCCGTTCTTTAAGAGCTTTGGACTCAACCATATTTTTGGGAGCCCACTTTGCTTTTGGGAGACTCTTTATTTTGTCTCAACCAATCTCAAGGGTTCTTGGCTCATTTTCACCATGGTTAAGAGTTTTTGGCCTCTCCATACTTAAGCAAACTTAAGCGAACATCATACATTCATTTAAAAATATAACATGACATCATGAAATCATGGCATATAAAATCATGCTAGCATACTTTTCATAGCTTGAAAATACATGTACACACATTCTAAGACAAGCTAAACACACATCCATGCATGAGAGAAGGTGGAGAGAGCTACGTTGTATACAATCACACACTTTTTCCTTGGATTTCAAGCCTCCTCTTTCAGTCACACACCCAAAAACTTGTGGAGATGGTTTCTCTTGGCCTAGATACAATTCATGGAAGCCAATTATGTTCATAAAACAATCTCTAAGGCCATACAACTTGATTACACACTAGATTGCTCTATAACCCCCATTATGGTCCATAAATGCACCTAATGAAGCAACACCCCTCAAACAATTTCTAGGCCTCATTCTTTCCTTTCAAATATGATTCTTGACTCCTTTTAAGACTTTTGGAGTCATCACACCATTAAAACAAAGGGCCTAACATCATGTTGCTTCTTTAGGTCATAATATGGAACCTAAGGCATCAAATCAATTTTTGAGTTTTAAATTTTTTCCAAGGCCTCCCTTCATTTTCATTCATCAAATATGACTCAAGAATGGACTTAGAAAAATTTAAAACTCTCCCTAGCTATATGAACTCCCTTTGGCCGAGACTATGCATGGTTTAGGGCTCCTTGGAGTTTTCTTTGTTTTCTTGAAGGAGGAAGCATTTGGGGAGCATCTTAGGGATCTTAGGAACTCATTTAAACTCTTAATTAAATCTAGGAATCATCACATAAGGTTAGATTTTACAGGGTGCACACAAAACCCTAGAATTTGCATCTTGAAATCTAATGATTTTTTATAATTCCCTTGGCATATTCTTAATCTCCACACCCTTTTTCCTTACATTCATACTTGGTTCTGCCTAGAAATCATCTCCTTGTAGGGTTTTTTCAAGTGGCGTGAAATGGTGAAGAGGAGAACCAAAGATAGCAACCATAGAAAGAGAAATTACCTTATTTTCTTACTTTTTCTCACTTGAATATTGTATTCTTTGAGCTCCTCTCTTCAAATCTGAAATTTCCCCTCAATTTCTCCCTTAAAACAGATTTATAAACTTCATTTTAATCATAGGAAACAAAGGAGAATGGAGGAGAAGAGGTTTGAAAGAGAAAGAGCATGAAAAACTAATAATTTCCATACCTTAAGTCTTTGATTTCTCCTCCTTTTCTTCCCCTTCTTGTGAGCCTAAGCGAGCAGATCATATTCTATATTTTGGACAGAAATTTCGTGCTTAAGAAGATGGGAGAAGAAAGGGGAAGTGTGTGGGAGCTTATAAAAAATTTCAATTTTGTCCTTCCATAATGGCAATTTCGTTTCGGTTTTGTTTTAACTCCTTTTTTAGAACCGTATTTTCCATTATAAAATTTAAGTTCCTAATTTAATAAAATACCTTTGGAATCACTCAATTTGGAGCTAAAATCTTACCGAACGAATTGGTCAAAGTTCAAGTCAATTGACATTGAAAAACGTCCACTGGAGGGGATTTAACTGTCCCGGGGCTTTCTATGGTTTTTAGGGCCTTTGAAAACCCTGAAAAACTCAAAACTTTCATTTAAAAAGTACTCCTATGTGAATTCCAAAATTTATTCAAAATTACAAAAATGCCATTATGTTTCGTAAGCTTTTCGTCAGAAATTGTTTCTTCATTCTAGCTCCATTTTACCTTCCTTTTGAGCCTGAGATTCTCATTTTTAGGAGTCTAGAATACTTCTCAAATTTTTTGGGACCTTAATTATTTCATTTTAGGGGACTTCCTTTTGTATCTGGTGAGTTCCATTCGTCAACGGAGAAATCGTACGTTACGTTTTCTCACGTTTTCTCTCATTTTCAAATAACCGGATGCTACACCAAACCCCAAGGAAAGCCATTTGGACATTTTGGTATCCCATATGGAGCCAAAATTAACCAATTTAGAACCTTATATCACTTTTTATCCAAATGAGCTCTTTTTGATCTGAGATTTGGCATGAAATTAGAGTTTGTTGAGAGCTTTTGAAAAGCTAAAGAACAAAATTTTCAGAGATCTAGAGAATATTTGATAAATTTTCAATTTTGGCAAATTTTCTGGTTTTGGTCATGTCATTGTTCACTCAAGTCTGAAAATGAAATCTATCACACAGGGCAAACATGAGGTCCAATTGCCATGAAATCTTATATAGTGAAACTAGGCATTCCTAATGACTTGTGACAATTAAAAGCACCTTATTTGGAGTTCTAGAGAGGGAGATATAAATTTTTAAAGAATCTATCCAGTATCAAGAACTTCAACCGACCTTAGTTACTGTTTGATTGAGTTTCGAGGTCTAGGTATACCTGAACTAGTCTAAAGTTATTTTTTCCCTCTAGCTAACATCCATAACTTGGTATCATTTACATAGATTGAATTTTTATGGAATTAATTGGACATTTTTAAAGTTTGCTGTAGAATTCTGTGACAGCACCAGTGGACAACCTAACCTCTGAACCATTTCAAATGTCAAACGTCCTCTGTGTTGGATATTGTGGTCTAGACATATTTTTAGCATAAATTAGACATGTGTGGCTTTCCACAATGGCCAAGAATGCATGATTTTGATTTTTCTAGAATTAGTTATGATTTTTGAAAATTTGTAACAGAAATGAGCAAAATCTAACTGAAAATGAATATGCATATTTCATGCTTCCCTTCGAGTTCCTTGAGATGTAGGCCACTTTTGATTATGCAAATGAGTTGTATTCATGTAATTAAACATAGAAATGTGTTGTATGAGCTCATATGGTCTACATGACACCAAATGAAATTTTTATATATGATACAATGCTGAAATAATCAATATTTTTATTGCCTTTTTCATTGGAAACTTATATGATTCATGGAATTGAGTTATTTAAAGGCATAAGATAAGCTAGAAATTATGGTGTTACATTTTTGGTATCAAAGCAAAGGTTCAAGCTCTTGATGTGGGTTGTGGCTTGTGTTTATGAATTACCTAGATGCATATGAGCTATGTTATGGATGAATTGAGTGTATTGATGGTGGAAGTGTACCCTTTTTCATGTTCAAGTTTGTTATGATGTTTTAGCATAGTAGTGAACACTAAAAGAGGTCGGCCCTCTAGAGAGGCTCATGCTGATGATAGAGCCAGTCCTTGTGATCCAGTTGCTGGAGCCCTACAGTCTATTATGGCTTGCTTGGGTCAGCAATAAGCTGTTATCATGTAGTTACAGGAATAACTTGCTGAGAGAGATAACTAGGGCCCTACACCTACTCCTCTACAACCAGCTCCCCACTCAGATTGTCCCGAGTATTCAAGGGTGACTCACTTAGATCCACAGCCACACATACAGATGGTTGCCCCTATTCCACCAGCTCAAACGCCTCTAGCTCAGCAGCAGTCCTCGACCAGAAAGATTATTACCCAATTCAGAAAGTTTAGGCCTCCCATCTTTGATGGTGAGATGAATTCAGATAAAGTTGAGGGCTGGATTATGCAGTTAGAGAAAATCTTTGATGTGACGGAGTGCATGTCTGAGCAGAAAGCCAAAATGGCTATTTTTCAGTTACAGAAAGAAGCAGATTATTAGTGGAAGGGCATCAAGCCTATTATGAGGGAGAGGAACTCCCCGATTATATGGGAGGTGTTCCTCCAAGTATTCCACGAGAAATATTTTCCCAGCTCAATCAGGGATGAGAAGAAGTCAGAATTTATTCTCCTAAAGTAGACTAAAGGGATGTCTGTGGACCAGTATGTAGCAAAATTTGTAGAGCTCTCCCAATACTCCTCCTACTTATAGAGACATGATGATGAGAGGTGGAGAGCGGACATATTAGAGAAAAGCTTGCTCCCTGAGATTAGAGGCAGGGTAGTGCCACAAAGAATCAGGTACTTTAACACCCTTATTGAGGTATGCAGAGTGACAAAAATGAATCTCAGGATGATGCAACCTACTTCTAGTGCTAAGCCACCCCTCCCTGAGCCCAAGAGACCTAGAAAGGGATCATAGGCTGCAGTGACTAGTAGGAGAGGTGGTAGAAGCTAGTGGAGCAGGAAAGGTAAGAGACGAAGGGTTCAGTTTAGCCGAGGTAGCTTCACACCTATCACATGTCCTTAGTGTGGCAAGAATCACGGCACCAGACCGTGTTATGCAGGGCAGAACGTATGCAAGTGTGGTAGGCAAGACACATGGCTAGGGATTGCACATAAGCTCCTCTATAGATCACACAGCAGCGAGAGATGGCTCCTCCTCCTAGACTTTAGACCCATGGTAGAGTTTTTGCCCTATCACGGTAGGAGACTAGTCGGTTCCCGAGTCTGATCAAGATACTATTAGAATAAATGATTTTTTTGTGATTGCATTATTTGATTCAGGCACTAGCCATTCTTTCATATCATATGACTGTGCTAGGAGATTGGGTCTGAGTATGCATATACTTCCATATGATTTGCATGTATCCACCCCTATAGGAAACCGAGCCATTACCTCCCATACTTGTTTGAATTATGTGATCCAATTTAATCATTTCCTTCCTACTCTTGACTTGATTTGCATGCCCTTTATTGATATTGATACGATCATTGGCATGAACTGGATGTCTGTGAATAATGCCATACTAGATTGTCCACAGATGTATTACTTTATTGAGTGTGGGATTATGCCTAGTATGAGGACTGAGTTATCTATCATGACCACTTCCCAGGCTGAGAGATCTCTAGGGCATGGTTGTCAGGGGTATCTAGTTTTCTTTTCAGTTCAATATGAGATAGAAGAGGGTATAGATGAGATTTTCGTAGTGAGGGAGTTCTCAAAGGTATTCCCTAGAGAGATTAGCAGACTACCCCTAAAGAGAGAGGTAGAGTTTCCTATAAACATTGTACCTAGGATAGGTCCAGTGTCTAAGGCCTCGTATAGGATGGCTCCCACTAAGCTAATTGAGCTTAAGAAATAGATAGAAGAACTCTTAGAAAAGGGTTTTATCAGACTTAGTGTCTCGCCATGGGGAGCTCTAGTCTTATTTGTAAAGAAGAAAGACGGGAGCCTTAGGCTATGTATAGATTACTGAGAGCTTAATAAAATAACCATTAAGAATAAGTACCCTTTCCCTCGCATAGATGACCTCCTAGATCAGTTAGTAGGAGCGTCAGTATTTTCTAAAATAGACCTCAAGTTGGGATATCGTCAGCTTAGAATAAAGGCTGAGAATATTCTCAGGACAACATTCAGAACCAGATACGGGCATTTTGAGTTTTTAGTTATGCCCTTCGGGTTGACGAATGCACTTCAATATTCATGGATTATATGAACAGAGTCTTCAAGCCATACTTAGATAGATTTGTAGTTGTCTTCATAGATGACATCCTTTTCTACTTAAAAAGTAAAGAGGAACATGAGCAGCACCTGAGATTAGCCTTGGAGACCCTGAGAGAGAGACAGTTATATGCTAAACTTAGTAAATATGAGTTCTGGCTCACTGAAGTTCAGTTTCTAGGTCATGTGATCTCTTAGGCAGGGGACACAGTAGATCCCCACAAAGTAGAAGCAGTGTTATGGTGGGAGAGACCTAAGACAGTGACAGAGATCAAAAGCTTCCTAGGTTTAGTCGGCTACTATAAGAGGTTCATTTAGGGCTTTTCTCAGATAGTGATGCCACTGACCCGACTTAGTAGAAAGAATGTGCCGTTTGAATGGAATGAGAAATGTGAGAGTAATTTTCAAGAATTGAAGCACAAGTTAACCACGGCCTTAGTCCTAGTACTCCCTAACCCTTGAGAAACTTTTGTAGTATACAGTGATGCCTTTAAGAAAGGGTTAGGATGCATGTTTATGTAGAAAGGCTGAGTGGTAGCTTATGCTTCTAGACAGTTGAAACCTCATGAAGAAAACTACCCCACACATGACGTAGAGTTAGTTGCAGTGGTATTTGCTTTAAAAATATGGAGACACTACTTATATGGGGCAGTTATAGAAATTTACAGTGACCACAAGAGCCTTAAATATTTATTTGAACAGAAAGAGGTGAATATGAGATAACAGAGATGGTTAGAATTTTTGACAGATTATGATTTCATGTTGAAATACCATCCCAATAAAGCTAATGTGGTAGCTGATGCCTTAAGTAGAAAATCCATACACATGGCCCATATGATGATCCAAGAGTAGGAATTGATTGAAAGATTAAGAGATATAAGTCTCTCTTGTGAGGTGTATTCAGGAAAATTATTAATGAGTGAAACCCGAATAAAAAATGACTTGAGGGATTAGATAAGAGAGGCCCAGCGGATAGATGACCGTGGAAGTAAGATTAGAGCACAGATAGCTTAGGGTAGCATTCAGGAGTTCAATCTATTTGAGGATGACATAGTGAGATACAGGAATAGGCTGTATGTGCCTAGAAATATAGAAATTAGAGAGAAAATATTAGATGAGGTACATAAAAGCAAGTACACCATTCATCCGAGCAGTAATAAAATGTACCAGGATTTAAAGAAAATGTTCTGGTGGGCTGGAATGAAAACAGACATAGCAGAGTATGTCTCCCAATGTCTAGTATGCCAAAGAGTGAAAATAGAACACCAGAAGCCAGCTGGATTACTTTAGGCCCTAAATATCTCGGAGTGAAAATGGGATAGTATAGCTATGGATTTTGTCATGGGTTTACCCATGACATCATCGGGGTATGATATAGTATGGATAATAGTGGATAGGTTAACAAAGTTAGCATACTTCTTACCTATGAAAGCCACTTATACCCTAGATGAGTTAGCCAAACTGTATATCAGAGAGATAGTTAAACTGCATGGTGTACCTAGGTGCATAGTTTCAGATAAGATCCTCGATTCACATTGAATTTCTAGAGATCATTACAGGATGCTCTAGGTACCAGACTTAGATTTAGCACAGCTTATCACCCTCAGACAGATGGACAAACGGAGAGAACCATCCGAACCCCAGAGGACATGTTGAGGGCGTGTGTCTTAGAGATGAAAGGAAACTGGGATACATACTTACCTCTAGCAAAGTTTGCTTATATTAACAGTTATCATGCAAGTATACAGATGGCACCGTATGAGGCATTGTATGGGATGAAGTGTAAGTCTCCAGTATGTTAGGTTGAGCTAGGAAAGTAGAGCCTTATAGGCCCAGAGTTAGTGGACCAGACTTCCAGACAAATAGAAACCATTAGAACAAAATTTCTGACGGCCCAAAGTAGACAAAAAAGTTATGCAGATAAATGTAGACAACTGTTAGAGTTAGAGATTGGAGACTATGTCTTTGTTAGAGTGTCTTCAGTCATAGGGATAGGTCAGTCCATTAAAAGTAAAAAGCTCAATCTAAAGTAGATAAGTCCTTTCTAGATTCTTGATAAAGTAGGACCTGTGGCTTACAAACTAGCACTTCCCCAAACCTAAGCCAAGTACACAATGTATTCCATGTTTCCCAGCTTAAAAAGTATCAGCCCGACCCCTCACATGTCATAGAATATAAGAATGTATAGTTATAGGATGATCTATCATACATAGTATCACCAGATCGAATTGTGGACGTTAGACTCAAGCAGTTATAGAATAAGACGATACCGTTGGTGAAAGTGGTTTAGAAGGAGTTATCTCCCGAAGAAGCTAACTGGGAACTAGAGGATGATATGAGAAAGAAATATCCAGAACTCTTCCCATGAGGTATGTTATCTAAATTTTAAGGACGAAATTTTTTAAAAGGGGGAGAATTGTAACGTCCAATTTTCGTTAAACGACAAAAACGTGCGCGTTTTCAAAGCAAGTCTCCTTAAATGAATTAGTTAAGGTTCTAAAAAATTTGAGTAACATTCTATATTCCTAAAAATGAAAATCCTTACCTTAAGCGAAAGGAAAAATAGAGCTAGAATGAAGAAACAAATTTTGACAAAAATCTTATGAAACGTAATGGCATTTTCGTAATTTTGAGTAAATTTTGGAATTGACATAGGAGGGCTTTTTAAATAAAATTTTTGAGTTCTCCAAGGTTCTCAAAGGCCCTGAAAACCATAAGAAGCCCCGAGACAATTAAATCCCTTTCGATGGATGTTTTCTAACATCGGTGTCCCAGAACTTTAATGGATCCGTTCAGGAAGGTCTTAGCCCTGATTTAAGTGATTGCAAAGGCATTTTACTAAATTGGAAACCTAAATTTTATAATGGAAAAGAAGGTCCTTAAAAAGGAGCTAAAACGAAGGAGAAACAAAAATGCTAATGAAGGGCAAAATGAAAATTTTTGAAAAAGTCATTTTTCTCCACCTATACATAGGTGGCGTCACCCTTTAGACACAATTGTTTCTACCCAAATTCAGAGAAGAAGGCTAGGGTTTAGGTGCACCAAGGGAAGAAGAAGGAGAAGAGAAATCAAGGTAAAAAAGTATGGTTTCTTGGTAGTTTTTCATACTTTCTTCCATCCAAACCTCCTCTCCTCCATTCTCCTTTATTTTCTTTGATTAAAATGAAGTTTACAAATCTATTTTAAGGGAGATATTAAGATAAAATTTTGGATTTGAAGAGAGGAGCTTGGAGAAAGCAAGATTCAAGTGAGAAAAAGCAAGAAAATAAGGTAATTTCTCCTCCCATGGTTGCTACCTTTGGTTCCCCTCCTTCTCCATTTTGCCTCATTTAAAATACCCCAGGAGGATTTGATTTTTAGGAAGAACCAAGGGTGAATATAAGGAAAAAGGGTGTGGAGATTAAGAATATGCAAAAGGAATAACAAAAAGCCATTAGATTTCAAGATGCAATTTTTAGGGTTTTAATTGCACCTTGTAAAATTTGACTTTGTACAATGATTCCTATGCTTAAATAAGAGTTTAAATGAGTTCCTAAGATCCCTAGAAGTCTCCCCACGTGCTTCCTCCTTCAAGAAAACTAAGCAAAGTCCATGAAGGCCATTAAGCTTCATAGTCTCGGACTAAGGAGGTTAAGGTAGCTAGGGAGAGTTTTAAATTTTTTTAAGCCCATTTTTGAGTCATATATGATGAATAAATATGAGACAAAACCTTGGAAAAAATTTAGGAAGCTTAGAGAATGAGTTGATGCTTTATGTTCCATATTATAACCTAAAGAAGTAACATATAGTTAGGCTCTTGGTTTTGATTGTGTGATGACTCTAAGAGGTTTAAAAGGAGTCAAGAATCATATTTGAAAGGAAAGAATGGAGCCTAGAATTTATTTGAGGGGTGTTGCTTCATTAGGTACAATTATGGAACCATAATAAGGTTTATAGACCAAGTTAGAGTTCAAGTAAGTTGTGTGGCCTTAGAATTAATTCCATGAACCTAATTGGCTTCCATAAATTGTGTTTAGGCCAAGAGAAATCATCCCCACACTTTTGTTTGTGTGTGGCTGAAAAAGGGAGCTTGGATTCAAGAGGAAAAGTGTGTAATTGTATCCAAGGTAGCTTACTCCTCTTTCTCTCATGCATGATTACTTACTTTACTTGTCTTTGAATGTGTGTATGTGTATTTTCAAGCCATGAAAAGTGTTTTAGCATGACTTTAATTCCATGGTACCATGATGTTACAATGTTTTCATATGATGCTATTGATGTGTGCTTGGGTTTGCTTGAGTGTGGTGTGGCCAAGAACCTTTAGCCATGGTGAGTGAGTGGATCGTCGTACAACCCTCAAAATAATACTAGGCTGATAAAATATGTAGCGAATGGCACAACCTAGGTCATCTCCCTCGGAATTGGCATTCAATGTTTAATTGAGTTTTCCAAACGTTAAAAGACTCTAAAATTTCCTAAAATAAATGGGGTTTTAATTTAATTAAACTATCCTAAAACTAAATTGAATTAAATTCCTAATTACTATCTAATTGGATGAATTATGAATGAAAAATGGACTTGTGACTAGCTTCGGATTCGTCCCTTGGTATCCACTATCCTTATCCTATTCTAATTGTAATTGATTTCGGTCTAAGAGTTCCTAATCGTGTTCATAACAATTTATCTTGAGTAACCACTCAAGATACAAGAAATCAACGGTCTAATGTTGAATTGAAACCTCAACTCCGCATTAAATTGTTAATTCTTGTTTTAGGATCAATGAACACTTAATTTGATTGATTAACTAATTGATTAACATCTGAATCATCCTAAATATTTAATTAACCAACTAAACATTAAGGAATCCTCAAATTAAACAATTACGCTCACTCATGTATTTTATCGAATACCTCCGAAGCATACATGGGAATTCAAATAATATTGATATCTAATGCAATCAATTAATCAACAAAAATTACTTCCTAATTAGTGTCTAACCAGCCACTAATTATAATTACACAATTTCTTTATCAAATACATCTTAACCAAGAAAATAAATGAAAGAGAAAAAAGTGTAGGAAAAGTATAGAAATTCTTAGCCAAAATTCTAAATTATGCTTCCACGGATTCAAGCTTCTCCAAGGTCTTCTTCCTTGCTAGCCATAAGATGAATTAAGGCTTCATGGGATGATGGAGATGGATGGATGGAATGGGGATGAGAAGAGATGAATGGGATGGATGGTATATGGCGTGTTCGATGGATGTGCTGTGCAGCGAATGGATGAATAAATAGGCAAGGATTTGCTAAGCTTTTAGAGACGTGATTGAATTGGATTCAATGAATGAAGGAGGCGTGTATATGCTGGAGAGGCGTGCTGAATTGAATGAATCTCTTCCTCATTAAAAAATCACGTGCCAGCTTATTTGCTTTGCTTCACGTGTTATTCCTTCACTGAACTCAGCTTCGTCCAGCCCCTCCCACGTCTCCAGCCTTTTCTTATTCATGTTTGTTTATTCTATATATATATAATGGGCCCCACTTCATTCCATATTGATTATAATATCAATATTCATGCAATCACGTTCAGCTTCTTCATTTTTCTGCCCAGTTTCTTCACTTCAGCGTTTTCCACGTGCAGATCAGCGTCTCCAGCTTTCTGTAGCTTGTTGCTTCTGCGTTTCTCAGCTCATGTAGTCTCATGTTTCGTTCAAGTTTAGCTCAAGTTCCTTCCATGCTTCTTCACGTTATCCATGCAGAGCTTCTTCGTATATACATATATATATATATATATATATCCAGATTTTATTTGCACATAATCTGCATATAAACAAAGGAGAGAAAAATGCACTAAAATTCAATTTAATTCAATTTAATTTTTCAATTCATTTTCCCAAAAGAAAATTCTGCATAAAATTAAAAGGTGTTTTAAAGATTGCAAATATTTAATCATCCAAGAATTTTAGAGAATAAAATCTTAGCAATTTAAATCCAAAAATCCTCCTAATTAATTCAAAATTGTATTATTTTCCAAAATTAACCACAAATTCAAATATTGTATAATAAATCCAATTAAGCTCAAATTAATCATTAAAATCAATAATAAATGTGGATAAAGACATATGAAAATTAGCACTTATCAGTGAGGATGAGCCAAGAACTCTTAAGATTGGTTGAGACAAAGTAAAGAGTCTCCTAAAAGTGAGATGGACTCCCAAAAGCATGGTTGAGTCCAAGAATCTTTTAAAGAATGGGTGAGGCAAGTCCAACATCTACAAGAAATTGGGTGAGGCCAATCCACTTGTTTGGCAAGCCTTTGTATGCTTTGCATGACTTTCTCAAATGATGAAAATGCCTCTTGGATGTTTGCACATGTCAACATGACTATACATACATTTATGAGACTTGTTTGCATTCATTATGTATGATTAAATGAGAGATGAGCTATTGGAATTCCTTGAATCTCATCCCCTCCTTTCCAATGTTCTAACATGCTAGTTGGACCAAGAGAGCAAGGTAATAGAAGCTAACTACCTTGAAGAAGAGAGCTTGACAACATAATGCATAGTTTTTAGTTCTTTAAGGCTATATTTATGTCAAATGATGTAACTCGTTATTGTATATATGTATTTATGATAATATGTTATATATAAATGAGAGAATATGTTATGTAGTCATTAGAATGTGATTTGAGTATATGATGGCAAACTAGCTTCATTAATGGTATTATGAAATTATGTATAAGTGTGGATGAGATAGTCAAAATGAGATGCATGGAGTTTGGGACCATTTGGTCAGCTTACACAAGTCTTAATTATGTTTTTGGGCTTATCCAAGAGGTGCCAAACCCCAAGGAAAGCCATTTGGACATTTTGGTATCCCATATGGAGCCAAAATTAACCAATTTAGAACCCTATGTTACTTTTTGTCTAAATGAACTCTTCTTAATCTAAGATTTGGCATGAAATTAGAGCTTTTTGTAAAGCTAAAGAACAAAATTTTTGGAAGTTTAGAGAATATTTGATGAATTTTCAAAGTTGGCAAATTTTCTAGTTTTGGTCATGTCACTGTTTGCTCAGGTTTGAAAATGAAATCTATCACATAGGGCTCACATGAGGTCCAATTACTACAAAATTTTATACATTAAAACTAGACATTTCCAATGACTTGTGCCAGCTAGAACCACATTATTTGGAGGTCTAGAGAGGGAGATATTAATTTTCAAAGAATCTGTCCAGTGTCAGGAACTTCAACCGACCTCAGTTACTGTTTGATTGAGTTTCGAGGTCTGGGCATACCTGAAATGGTCTGGAGTTACTTTTCCCCTCTAGCTAACATCCACAACTTGGTATCATTTATATGGATTGAATTTTTGTGGAATTAATTGGATATTTTTAAAGTTTGCTACAAAATTCTGTGACAGCACCAGTGGACAGCCTAACTGCTGGACCATTTCGAATGTCAAACGTCCTCTGTATTAGATATTATGGTCTAGACATATTTTTAGCATAAAGTAGACATGTATAGCTTTCCACAATGGCTAATAATGCATGATTTTAATTTTTCTATAATTATTTATGATTTTCCAAATTTTGTGATAGAAATGAGCAAAATCTGGCCGAAAATGAATATGCATATTTCATGCTTCCCTTCGAGTTCCTTGAGATGTAGGCCACTTTTGATTATGCAAATGATTTGTATTTATGTAATTAAACATTGGAATGTGTTGCATGAGCTCATATGAGCCACGTGACATCGAATGAAATTTTTATATACAACGCAATGCTAAAATAATCAATATTCTTATTGCCTTTTTCATTGGAAATTTATATGATTTATGGAATTAAGTTATTTAAAGGCATGAGATTAGCTAGAAATTATGGTGTTATAACTTGAGCACATGGGAAAGCATGAAAATAGTCTACTAAACATGATTCAAGGGTCCAACGACCTAGATTTCACAAACTCACTCTCCCACTTGATTATATATATAAGAAGCATACATGTTCATTCTTGCCATACGATGCCAAAAATATACCATATCATTCATTTGCTTCCAAGTCTCATACATACATCACATATCTATATTATTACACATGTTCAAGAGCTTATGCATCATATACATTATTGTATTACATATTTTGACAATGATATGTTTACAAAATGAACAAATATCAATTCCATTGTCAATCTCCTTGCTTTCAAGTGTGGTGGCTTCCTTTTCCTTGCTCACTTGATCCACCTAGGCATGTTAGGCAATGGAGAGGGAAGAGTGAAATTCTAGAAATCCCAATAGCTTTTTACCCTTTCAAACATATATGATGGATGCAAATTCAAGTCTAGAAATGCATGCATGGCTATCTTAAAATTCATAAACATACATGGAACATTTCTTGCATTCAAGAAGTCACATATAGCGCACATAGGCTTGCCAAGACAATGGTTTAGCCTCACTCATTCTTTTTGGGACTTTTGGATTTGCCTCACCTACTTTCTAGTGACTTTTGACTAAGCTTCACTTTTTCTAGAAATTTTTGGCTTTGTCTCACCCACTCTTAGGGACTTTTGACTCATCCTCATCCTAGTTAGGGGACTTTTGGCTTCACCAAGCTCATACCAGTCAAAACATGTTCATAAGACATCATTCAAACACATAAGTAAAGTATCATGGTGCCCTAGCATATACATACTTGCTACAAACATTTTTCATGGCCTAAACGTACATACACATTCAAGACAAGAAAACATCCCAAGATGCATGAGATAAAAAAGAGAAAGCTATCTTGAAGCCAATGCCACACACTTTTCTCTTAGTTTCTTCCTCCCTCTTTTTAGCCAAACCATGACACTTGGAGGTACTAGCTTCTCTTAGCTTAGACACATCAAAAGAGATATAAATCACTCATGAGAGCAAGTCTTGGCACCACACATACATTACATGAAGCTTCTTTGTTTTATGGCTCCATTATGCTTTCATAAAGCACCTAATGAAGCACCACCAAGAATTCATAATCTTGGCTCCTTTCTCTTTTCTATTCTATAGTTCTTGGCTCCATTTAGACTCCTTGGAGCCATCACACAATCAAATTGAGGAGCCTAGCTATAGGTTGCTTCATTATGGTACAATATAGAACCTATAGCTCCATCTCACTTTCTAGGCTTTCTAATTTTTTTTCCAAGGCTTCCTTTCATGGTCTTCCATCATATATGATGCAAACTTAAGCTTAGAAGAAATTAAAACACTCCCTAGCTACTCTCACCATGCTTGGCCCAGACATAGTAAGGGAATTTGGCCCATGGACTTTGTAAATTTTCCTTGATGGGAGAGACACTTTGGAGGCTTCCTAGGGGTCTTAGAAACTCATACAAACACTTATATAAGGTAAGGAATTCTTGAATCAAATTAGATTTCACAATGTCTCTATGAATCCCTAACTTTGCTATCTTGAATTTTACTAGGTTTTCTTTCAATTTCTTTGCATCTTCTTACTTCCCATGGTCCAAAACCTATGATTCTCCCTTGCTAGGACCAAAACTCATCCTCCTTTAATTGGGATCTAAAAGGGAAGAAACATATACAAAGTGGACAGCCAAGGAAGTGCATGAAAAGTAAGGCAATTTACCTTGATTCTAGCTTGTTTCTAAGAGCCTTTTCCTTTGCCTTAGCTTTTCTCTAGAATTTCAAACTTCTCCCCTTTGGTCTGAGCTCAAAACGGAACTAATTCTTCCATTAAAACCATAGAACGGTGGAGCAAGGAAAGGATAACAAGTTATATGAAGAAGAATCCATGAAAATCCTTAGAATTCTATACCTTTCTTAGCTTCTTTCTCCTCCTTCTTGGGCTCTCTCCATGCGTCATTCTCCCTAGCTTCATTCTTTAGTCTAAACAGAACCATAAGTCAGTTAATTGTAGAGGAGGTGGAGGATGCTTCTTATAACCAAGAAAGGATTAAAATTATTTTAAGAAAATTCCAAATAAATCTCGTGTTTTTGCCCTTTTTGTCTAGACTCATTTTAGCTCCTTTTTGAGAACCGTCTTTTCTATCATAAAATTTAGGTTCTCAATCTTATAAAATGCTTTTGGAATCACTCAATTTGGAGCTAAAATCGTCCCAAATAAATAGATTAAAGTTCGAGTGCACTGCTATTAAAAAACATATACCGGAGGGGCTTTAACTGTCTCAGAACTTCTCATGGTTTTCATGACCTCTGAGAACCCTGGAGACCTCAAATTTTTCAATTAAAATGCCCTCCTGTGAGTATTTCAAAAATTGCCTAAAATTATGAAAATGTCATTACATTTTATTGCATTTTCGTAAAATTTTATTTAGCTATTCTGGCTCCAATTTCAGGGCCCCTTTAGCTTCCTAAATTCATTATTTGAGGTCTAGAATATTGTTTTAATTTTATTGGACCTCAAATCACTCTATTTGGAGAACTTCTTTTTGTATCTAGTGAATCTTGTATGCTTACGGAGAAACCATACGTTACGTTTCTCAGGTTTTCTCACATTTTCGAAAAACTAGATGTTACATCAAACACATATAATGGATGCAATTTCAAGTCTAAAATGCATGCATGACTATCTTGAAATTCATAAATATACATAGAATATTTCTTTCATTCAAGAAGTCACATGTAATATATATAGGCTTGCCAAGACAATGGTTTAGCCTCATCCATTCTATTTGGGACTTTTAGACTTGCCTCACCCATTTTCAAGGAACTTTTGACTAAGCCTCACTCTTTTAGAGACTTTTGGCTTTGCCTCATCCATTCTTAGGGATTTTTGGCTCATCCTCACCCTAGCTAAGGGACTTTTGGCTTCACTAAGCTCATACAAGCCAAAACATGTTCATAAAGCATCTTTCAAGCACATAAACAAGCATCATGGTATCATGGCATGTACATGTATACTAGAAAAATTTTTCATAGCTTAAACATACACACACACATTCAAAGACAAGAAAACACCCAACCATGCATGAGATAAAGGAGAGAGAGCTACCTTATATGTAAGAACACACTTTTCTCTTTGGAATTTTTTCCTCTCCCTCAACCAAACACCCACAAGGAGGTCGATCTTGATTCCTTTGGCCTAAACACATCAAATGGGATCCAATTACACTCTTGGAACATTCACTAAAGCCACACACAACCTAGAAGAACTTAGTTGCTCATAATGTTCAATATGGTTCTATAAAGCACCTAATGAAGTAGCAATTGGAATTCATGATCTTGGTTTCATTTTCTCCCTTAATCTATGACTCTTGACTCCATTGGAACTCTTTGGAGCCATCACACAATTATTTTAATGAGCTTAGTTATGTGTTGCTTTATTATGCCACATTATAGAACCTATAGCTCCAACTTTCAATACATGCCTTCTAAACTTTTTCCAAAGCTTCCTCTTATCTTCTTCCACCATACATAGTCCCAAACCAAGCTTAGAACAAATTGAAACACTCCCTAGTCCTCTCATCCTAGCTTGGCCGAGACATAGGCTTGATTTAAGACCCATGGAGTTTGCAATTTTTCCTTGATGGAAAAGGCACTTGGAAGGCTCCCTAGGGGGTCTTAGGAACTCAAGCAAATACTTACATTGGCTAGGAAATTCTTAGATCAATACAGATTTCATAATACATACAAGAGTTCCTAGCTTTATTATCTTGAATTTCAATGATTTATCTTCAAGTTTCTTTGCATTTCCTAAGTTCTCATAGCCTAATCCTTAGGTTTCTCACTTGATTTTGATAAAAAATACCTCCCCCTTACAAGCTCTCCGTTTGGCCAAACTAACACACACACAAGGAGCAAAGAAGAAGTAAAGATGCATAGATAGTTACCTTGCTTTCCTAGCTTCTTCAAGAGCTTCTTTCTATGCTTTAGCCTTCTCTTCCAAGGACTAACTTTCTCCCTCTAAACCAAGGCCACAACAAACCCATATCATCCACCCAAACTATGGAAAGGAAGGTGGGAAGGAGGGGAAGAGAGTTGCTAAAGAGAGAACTAGGAAAAGTCTTAAATTTCATTCCTTTTCCTTCGTGTTTTCTTCCTCCTTTCTCCTTTCCTATGGTGCACCCTTCTTAGCAGAATTCTCCTCTGGTCTTAGGCAGAAAGTAATGTCAGTTAATGAGGGAGAGAAGAGGGACGCACCACTTAAAGAAGAAAAAGTAAAATTGTTGCAAAGAAATTTCATATATGTCCCTTGTTCTTGGCCTTTTTATTTTAGGTTCATTTTAGCTCCTTTTTTAGAACTATCTTTTCCATCATAAAATCTAGGTCCTCTATTTTATAAAATAGCTTTGTAAGCACTCAATTTGGATTTAAAACCTTCCTGAATGAAGAGGTTAAAGTTCGGGTCAACTAACATTCAAAACTATACACCGAAGGGGTTTTAACTATCCTGGAGCTTTTTATAATTTTTAGGGCCTCTGAGAATCTCGGAAAGCTCAAATTTTTCATTTAAAAATCCTTTTCTGTGAGTTTTCTAGAAGTTTCCCGTATTTACGAAAATGTTATTATGCTTTCAGCAATTTTTTAAACTACTCTGGCTTAGGTTTTTGGGTATTTTAGACCTTGGATCCTCATTTTTTATCATTTAAAATTTTATTCTAATTTTATTTGGCCTCAAATCTCTCATTTCAAGGGACTCACTTTTCAAATTGACTCATTTTGGTGTTTTAACGAACTACTAGATATTACACATTAAGTCCAAGAAACCAAGAGGGAATATTTTTTCTAATTTACATATTGTCACCACTATCCTTTTTCTAATTTTTTGATATTTTCAATTTGCAACACAGTGAAGCACAAGCATTTGAAAATTATAGTTAACTCTGTTGAGGCATTCCAAATCACTTCAGGCAATAAGTCTTTAGATGCAATTGGAATTAACCTTTCCATCTAAATCTTTAGATGCAATTGGAATTAACCTTTCCATCTAAATATGACAATTATGACTCTTCATTCGAGATATTTTGCAATCTTTCATATCCAAACAATTAGCCAAATTTAAGGCATATCTAGTTGGCAATCTAAGATTATTAACCCATTCACATACTAACTTTCTTTCATCCTTAGATAATGCATAAACTAATTTTGGTATTAAAATTTTACCATTTTGATCTTTCAATTCAAGATATAGATGATTACATATCATTTTTAAGTCTTTTCTAGCTTTCAAGTTATTCTTGGACTTACCCTTCAAATCGATGATAGTGTTGAAATTAATATTGAACACATTCTTCTCAATATGCATAATGGTAATTAGGAACTCGCAATTGTCAAATCAGCCAAGATTAGTAAAATTAGTTGATTTGTAGTGTAAGCTCACCAAGTCATCTCTTTCAAGGAGCCTTTTATCAAACTAATCAGATTACAAATTCACAAAATCATAGTTAAATTGAATGGAAGCTGTGTTCAAAATTAAAAGATTAATTGAAATAGAAAATTAGTTGCCAAAACAGATTAAGAAATAAAGTAATTCACTAAGTGCAATCAATCCTAGGTCCCCCTTGATATCTTATTGTCCTTGTTGCATAAAAGTTTCTCTAGTTCAATTTTAATTTCTTGATTATTCCTCTTTAATGTCCTCAAGCCACCACGTATGATTATAATTAGTTTTGATTATTATGCCTAATGCAACCACATAAGATTAATAATATAGACCAATCCAATTTCTACTTAAACACACAAAACGTCTAATATGAATAGAAAAATGAATTTAATTGATCAATCAATCGATTAAATCAAATGCAACTCTTAGATAATGTAAACAAATTAGCAATTATGCAATCTAAATTATCCAACTGATATAATCAAGTTTAACACAAAAACAAAGATAAGTAGAAATGGAAATTTGTCTGTAATTTAAACCAAACTAGTGTATCATCAAAACATAAACTCCAATCTCAATATCATGTTCAATATCCTAGACTAATTTGAGAAAAATTCAAAATGCCATTATAGAAGTAAACCACTCTAGAGAAAAATAGTTACTGGAAGCTCTTTGGATATTCATGTTTAAAGAAAAATGTCTAACTCAAGATGACCTATAGATCTAGAGAAAAATAGTTACTGGAAGCTCTTTGGATATTCACGTCTAAAGAAAAATGTCTGACTCAAGATGACCTAAAGAAAATCTAAGGCATGATGGGCCAACATTACATAAAATGGTCCAAAATTTTTAAAAATACAAAATTAATTCCTAAAATAAAGTAAGCCTAGTGTCCAAGTCCATCTGTTGAGAAAAATATTATAGTAACAATAATAATTAAAGCCTAAATTTACTAATTATGCAATTGAAATAGATTGATCCCAATTTAACCAAATTAATATAAAATAAACTTAAGGTCATCAAATTAACCTCACCGAATTATTATAAAACTAAGTATAAGAAATAAAAAATGTGTAAATACTCATATTATCACATTACCTCAAGATTATGTTGAATGAGGTTTGTATGCTAATAAAGCGATTCCTAAAATATAGCATTTTGTCTAATTGTGTTGCTCACCAAACCTAAAAATCTTAGCTTTTCCAAAATTCTCCATCGTTATTAGTAAACCACATACCTTTACCCAAATTTCTTCACTTGATAACCATGCTAAAGGTGTTGACTTCTCAACACTTCCCTTACCAAAAAACGTATTGTCCTTCCAAAAAGGATGTTCCATTGGTAAAAATTAACGATGATGATAAAAAATGTTAGCTTTTTACCTTCCTTCAAGTAAAATGCCTTGCTATGGTCCATACGTAAAGGCCATGACAAAATACCATGTGTGCTCCATCCATATAGCATTCCATATGCTGGAAAATCATTGATAATCCACATAAATGTAGTTTACATTTGAAAATTTTATTTCTTAAATGCATCATATGTTTCTAGCCCTACCTCTCTAATTCTCTCAACTTATCTATAAAAGGCTGCAAATACAAGTCTATGTTCTTACCTAGGCTTTTTAGACCAGGAATAATAAGAGTTAAGAATATATAAGAGGTTGTCATACATATTCTAGGAGAAAGGTTGTATGGTGTTATAATTACCGGCCAATAAGAATAAGGATGGCTCTTTTGTCTGTAGCGATTGAACCCATCTAATGAAACTAATTGAACATTTTGTGGCTCTGTAGCAAATGAAGGATGACATTTATCATCCTCCCCATCACATGGATAGCTCATTGTCTCACATTCTTAATGACTTTTCCTTTGCCATGTCATATATTCAACTATTTTTATTGACATGAATGATCTTTGTAGCCTTGGTGTGAGAGGAAAGTACCGCAGTATCTTATAAAGGATGTCTTTCAACTTTGCACCCGCTTCTTCTAAGTTTATAACGTGAGTGACCACAAATGGAACAAACCTTCAAATCTTGATTTTCTTTATAATACAAAATACATTCATTCACACATACATCTACTTTCTTATATGTTGAACCAAGTTTTCCAACCATTTGTTTAGTCTCGTAAAAATCAGTAGATAACTTGGTGTCATCAGATAATATCTCTTTCACCATTTGTAATATTTGATTAAAGCATGTCTCTCTCATATTAAACTTAGATTTAATGTTCAACAACCTTGACATCACTGATAATTGAGTATGCATTTTACATCCTTATCCCTCATATAATGGCTCTTCTGTAGCTCTGAGCAATTCATAAAATTTCTTAGTAACACCATTAGGAGGCTCTTCCTTATCTTTAACAAAATTGGCTCTATGAAATTCAAAATTGAAACCAAGCCCAACTACTTCTAAAACCATTGTACAATATGGATTTAGAGGTATACTTTCAACATTCACTTCATTTCTTAGGCCGCTATAAGATCACAACAAAATAGAATGTTCAAATGGCTCCCCATGTGATATCCATTGATAATAGTTAAGAACAAAACCATACTTATATAAGTGAAACTTTACATCATCAATATCATGAAACCTTATATTGTTACACCTTGAACATGGACATCGTAGCTTGCAATTAGATACAAAACTATCTTGCAATAGTGCAAAAGCTATAAATTCATCAACACCTCTAAGGAACTCATTAGTTAATCCTTTTCGACTGGGCACAAGTCTATCATACATCCATGCATGATCACCTTTAAAGGAACTCATGTTAACTGCACAACCTAAAAAAGTAATGAATTAATTGCAAGAAATGTTGACTTTATAAAAAGTCAATTACATATTCTTATAAAGTTAATGGTAAAAAAGATTCTTTTCCTTATCTCTAAAAAAATAATTTTTCATGGAAGGGAAGGGAGAGAATGTTGTGTATTGATTGATTGATAGAAAACCCAAAAATAGTTCAAAGCTAATTGTATAGAAGCAGTTAAAATATAATTAATTAATAAATAAATATATTATCCCTTGTTCACAACTTGATTGCTCCCATTTCTTTAGAAAATATGTTTATAGCATTTGACTAGGATATTAGATGATGAGGTTGACAAATACACCTTAGTCTGTGTTTTGCTATTGACAAACTAGGGGTGCCCCCATCTTTTACTGGCTTCTACATTTTTTAGCACATTTTGGCTTCTACATGTGTTTTATATAATTATAATTCATGAATTACAAAGTAATGCTTGTATTCTTTTAAATATTAATACTTTTTTAATTTCCTCCAAAACAATTTTTTTTGTAGATAATCTTAAGGGCACAATATCATTCCAGCACATTTAAGAGAACATTCAAGAATTCCATTTCAAAATTTTTTATTGAAAAATTAAGTTCAATTCAGGTTAATTAACAAATGTATCAATAGTTTTGAAGTTAACTTCTACTATAAATAATTTCATAAAATAGAGTTATAACTTAAAGTTTAATCTATCCCATATATAAGTGTCACCAAGACCTAATTCATTTAAGTTGAATCTCTATCTTATATCTTTTTTCATTCTTAAGTCTTAATATTTTGTGTTCCTTTTGTAAAAAAAATTAAATTTAAAATTAAAAGAAAATAAAAGAAATTTCCTTTTTGACATTCTGAACTTTGTAAAGTCATTGAACTTTTCCTTATCTCTACAAACATAAAAGTAAACAACTTTTTCACTGAGTGAGCCTAAATTGTTGAACTCCCTACAAAAAAATAAGGTTTTGTTCTCTCCAAATAAGCTACCTCATCTATACTTTTTCATTTCTCTCTTTATTAATACTTAAACTCTCAACCAATGAAAATGTGTAACACCATAATGTATTAGACTCAATTATCCTTCATTTAAGCTTAGTTCCAAGAAATTTGAAAGAAAAGAAGTAAAACCGTGGCATCTTATTGTGTTAAGTTAAGGTTTAAACATTCATACTTTGCCTTGCGTGTAACACCCCAAAATTAATTAAGGTATTAATCATGGATTTAGGTTGATTAAGAATAATTAATATGGAATAATTGGGCAAGTTATGTGAATGGGAATTATAGAAAGATAAATTATTAATATGGGTTTGAGATTTAATTGGGTTAGAAACCTCATCTAAGCCCAAATTAAAATAAGTAGGCCATAGTTAGAGACTATTAAAGACCCAATGATTATAGGTGCAGACCTAACTTCCTATTGTAAGTCTTGGCCCAAGAAAGAACACCTAGTGATGACCCAATTTGATTTAGTAAGATAGAGGCCCAAGACCTAACTTACATAAGCTCTTATAATTGACCCAACATCCCTTATGCAAACCTAAATAAAATGAGCTCTTAAAATTTGGCCTAACCCAACTATAATTCTACAGCTCAAAGCATAAAATCTGAACCCATGAGGATTTAGGCCTTTGGGTTAACCCATAACCCATTTCGGACCCAACTTAAACCCTAAAAATCATTTTACCCACCCCCTATTCTACAGAACCACAAGAAACATAAGAAAAATTCAGAGGTTCAAAGGGGAAGCTAGGGTTAGCAGCAAAATTCCATCATTTCCCACTCCTAAAGCAAGATTCAGCCAGGGTGAATGTTATATAACTTAATCCTCACCTCTTGCTATTTGATATTTCCATGGTGAAATTTCATAAGTTAAGGCTAAGGGTGTTATTAGGTAAGTATAAACTTCTCATTTTGATGCATTTTCTACTAGTTTGGGACCCTTATAACTGATTTATGATATGGGTATTAATTTTATATGAATTTGTTTAGGATTTAAGGTGATACATTGAAGTTTCTGGTAGAGGAAACATTCAATCTGAATTTTTCTCTTGTAGTGGTTGGGCTAAGGCAGCATTGTTGTTGGTTCTCCAGAAAATTGTTCGCAAGTGAGGTAACCGAGAATTTTGTACTTCCATGCATATATCTATTTTAATTTTATATTTGCTACACATAAAAGATTTGAAATGCTAAATGAATTGATTGGCTATTTGTTGTATTATATTTGGACCTTATGAGTCTATGGTAGAGCTATAGTGCGGCTGCCACCCATACATGTGCTTCGATCGAGCACCAAGTGATGATCAGACCCCAGATGCATTGAGCCCTAGTTGTGCTCATTAGGAAGTAGGTGTTATAAACGGGCCTCTCCCAGTATTATTGGCCTTTAACATATAGAAATGTGATTGTTAGTATGGGATAGTAATCATAGATGGCCTAATTATTTTATTTGATGATATGACCGGTATATTTTCTAATGCTCATTTGAATTCATGCGCATATATTAATTAAATTAGCATATATGAATGGAATTTGCCTTTAGTTACAGAGAGGTTATTGAGATTTGCATCTCACCCTGTTTAATGGGATTATACTTTTAGGTAAAGGCTCATCGAGTAAGGATAAGGGGAAGTAAGTGGATGAAAATCCATGAGTTCCAACCATGTGTGGGGAAGGCTACACTTGGACTAACCTGAATAGAGTAAATGCTAAATTTTGTATTTCTTCTTGTATAGTATCATCATGTAATCATGTTGCCAAGTGTAGGAGCTTGTATATTGATTACTTAGGATGTAACTATTGAGGAGCTAGGCTTCATATTAATTTGGTATTGGATGTATGAATTTGTAACATCTGCTATGAACTTTGTTGAATTCATGATATGGTCTACTATCCGGAAATGTAATCATGTGATACATTAAATGTTGACTTGAACTAGTGATACATGGAATCTCTAATGGAATATGTATTTGAATGATAATTGTTGATAGTTCATGAATTCTTATTGTCATTAATCTATGAACTTGCTAATATATGGCAGTTGGATAAGTAGAAATTAACACTTAAGTCTTGAACTAGTAATGATAGATAAGCTGGGTAGATTAGATAAATGAAAGCTATTAAAGCCCCACAAATTAAGGTAGAGTGGCATTAGGATGTCACTAGAGGGAGAGTTGAAGAAGTTGTAAGACCAGAAGGTGTTTCACAATGGCCAAAATAGTCTTGGCCATAGTTAATAGAGGCGAAGTTGCCCAGGGAGAGTAACAGAGAGTAATTCGCCGTGACAAAATGTAAGGGACTAAACTGGAAGTGGTCCAGAGAGTAATTCACCGCAGCAAAAAGGGAAATTAGCTGCGGCTAATAGTGAGAGGCGAGTAAGGTAGGCTCCAAGAGGTCCTCTCGCCGTGGCGAAGCTCAAACTCACCGCAGCTATCGCCACGACGAAATCTATGAAGATGTAAGAAGTGAACTCGAGAGCAATTAGTTGCTGTGCAAAATTATTTAGTCGTGGCGAAGGTTCTCAAACTCTTATATTAACCTAAAAACCTTGGTTTTTCCTATGCTCAAGGGATGACTTAAAAGCACTTGTAAGAGGTTCTTGGGAGTTGGAAGTCAATGGGTAATAAATTTAAAGGCTTTTAATTGAGGATTTGTTTCACTTATGTACATGAAGGGTTATGATTGATTGGTAATGGCCCTAATAACATTAAGGTTCAAATTTTCTCACTTTTCCTAATTTGATGATTTGAAATGATTTATTGCCTTGGTTTATGATTTTTGATCGTATGTTCAAGTTTAATTACCACGATTAGAAGTTAGGGTCATCACACTGCGGACCCCCATGGATCCATCCATATCATTGTCTACTCATACTCCATCCAAACTGTACTATCCGGTCCCTCGAAAATGCAAGAAAACATAAGAAAACGAGAGAAACGTAACATATGGTTTCTCCATCAACGTACAAAATTCACTAGATACAAAAAGGGAGTCTCCCAAATCGAGTGAATTGAGGTCTAATAAAATTAGAATAATATTTTAGACCACACATAATGATGAGTCAAGGCCAAAGATGCCTTAAAATTGGGGCCAAAATAGATGAAAAAAAAAAGATCAGAAAAATGTCCCGAAGAGTCTTTAAGGTTAAGTATGAAGGAGCTAGAGACTAAAATGCAAAGAAAAGTTCTGTGCTAGGCAAAATGTATAGATTACCCGAAAGTTCAAGGAACCCTAGTTTCATTCTCTATTCATGGCTTTAGGCATGAATATCAAAAAATAAGGTAGGAATCTCATAAATCTGTGATCCACGGTTAAACTCCGTTTGATAAGACGGGTCCAATGACGCCACGTTGTCCGAATGGCCAGACGAGATCTGGTCTGGGATCTGGGTAGCCTGATCAGTAGCTATGAGCAAAATAGAAAGAGGAAGTTGCAACAATAATGAAAATAGAATTAGCTAAAGGGCTAAGAAACCCTGAAGGAGTTTCAAGGACTAAATTGTAATAAATAAAAAATTTAGAGCACAATCATAATACAAAATGGTAAAAATTACACCTAAAGATCTGGATATCTGATTGACACCAAAATTTATGAGGATCGAGGTTGAGGGCCCCTGATCCATGTTTGAGGCTCAGTATGGCTAGAAAATAGAAGAAATAATATTTATACATTTCAGAAAGCCTAAAGGTATCTATTGTACCATAAAACCTTAATTGGGTCCAAACACTGATTTTTAGACTACTATAAGGCCCAATAGTCGATTCTAAAGGCCCAATAAAAGGAAAGAAGATATAATTAAGGCTTTAGAAAAGATGAAACCAAAATATAAATATAAAATAAAAAGAAAAGAAAGAAAGAATTTTAGTTAATTTAAAGAATTAACCATGGTGAGGTTAGAAATTAACTATGGTTGAGTTAGAAATTAACCATGGTTAAGTTAGAAAAATAACGATGGTTACTAACTATCAAATCACCATAACTTAAGGGCTAAGAATAAGCATCCAAGTGTGTGGCCAAGAAATTTTGGGAAGAAGATATTTAGTCATGAAATTAGAAAATCAAAAGAATAAAAGGAATGGAAGGCTAAGATTTGATCTTGAAAAGGTTGATCCAAGGGTCCAAATTTAGTATGACTATTTAACTTCATTTAAGTTCATCTCCTTCATCTCCATTCCACTATTTCATACCACACACAATGGAGAGGGAGAGAAAAACATGAAGAGAGAGAGAGAGAGAGACAGGGAGGAAAAGTGGAAGAAAAAGTAAAATCAAGCAAAACTACCACCATTTTTCACCAAATTTCTTCATTTTCTTCATCTTCCAATCATTTTCTCTAAAGTCCAGCTGCATCTTCATCCTTTCTTCAAGGTGGCATGTTTCTCTAAGTGGAAAAAGAAGGGATTTTAGTGTGAAAAAAAAGCAAAGGAAGCAAGGATTAAACTTAAAGAGTAAGTTTTCTTCACCTTGCACTTGAAATTCACATGGTTTAAGTTAGTTTTGTTAAACCCTAGCTATTGGCCACTTTTGGACAGCATATGGATGATTAGAAATGGAATTTATATGTTGAATATCAAGGCTTAGGAATGGAGTTTATATATTGACTATAGAGGCCATATGAGCTTATTCATTTTTGTTATATGCTAGAACTTTGAAAAACATAAAGATTGTAATTTTTGGGAAAATGGAAATGTTAGGGAGATGCTTTCCAAATTTTCTCAAACTTTTTATGGTGTTTTTTTAATGTCCTAAAGTCATGCACACTAAATTTCAAGTCCTAAAATATAAAGGAAGAGGCAATAGAATTTTTAGAACCAAAGAAACTCACTTTTGGGCCTAAATGGAGCTAGGTTATGTTATGACCAAAATGTGTTGTTGGGGCTCCAATTTGATAATTTTATCCATTTCAATGGATTCAAAAGGATGTTTTTAGCTAGGAATACATATGGCAAAGCCCCCAAAACTCATGGAACAAAATTTCTAAATTTTGGCCAAGAAATGCACACTATTCGGGCATAATGGATTGGAACGAAAGGAGTTGGATTTTTCTAATTTCAATGGTTTCAATGAGTTTAAAAGGGTCATAATACTTTAGAAGTTAAGGTTTATGTGTTGATTATAATGAATTATCATTATGATTATAGGGATATTTGTTTAGGAACTCCAAAAGCAAGTACACCGAGTTCGAAGGCTTGAGGAGCAAAGTTTGCTAAGGTAGTGGTTTTCCTTTCTCCTTTAAGTTTGTATGTTTGTATAACGATGAGTGTTATGCTATATCAAGTTGTCATTTATGCTATAAGATGAGACATTTATGCTTAGATTGTGCTTGTCCTTGTATGAAATTCCTTGTATTACTATGTGGTATGTGGCACATTGATTGACATTATGTTATATATTTACATGCTTGCTTGTGAATGAGACTGGTTTACTACTATTGAGATTTCATAATCTCATCCCAAATATAACCCATGCTAGGTCCGAGTTCAAGCAAAGAAAGGGCAAAAGGTGTGGAGGCATAAATTGAGGATCTTACTTTTATGCATCACATTTTGTCATGTAAGTAAATATAAAAGATTATGGTATGTATGAGTTGTGTTATAATACTGATGTGAGACCCCTTAGAAACCCGTTCTAGGAACCCCAAATTACACGGATCAGTGATCGAATTTTGGCATGCAGCACAAGAACAAATAATATGGACAATAAGCAACAAAGAACAAAGAACAAAGAAAAGGAACAAAGAAGAAGAAGAAGAAGATGTTGGTCAATGGAATTGAACCCTAAGAGAACCCGTCTCTTAGAACCCTAATCCGGGACGCCACAAAGGAAACCACTCCTTTGATAAGTCAAAGATTTTCTCCAGCACACAAAGGCCACAAGAGAAACCTCACAAATCAGAAATGATTCTGAAAAGATAATTCATTCAATCTGCCATTCTTGGAGTACAAATGGGCCTTATATAAGCATTTGAAAATAAAACCCTAAACAAAATAATTCCTAGGTGGCGCCTTTTAAATGGAGGAAAATAAAAGAAATTTAAATCTGAACAAATTCACCAAGAATTGTGCCTAAAATCTGAAACAGCAACAATCAAATTAAAACAAAATAAAACTAAGAGAATTTTGTGGAGAATGGCTGATTTTATGGAAAATGGCTAGACTCCTTCAATTAGGCTCCCTTTGGGCTTGGGCTAACATCTTGTAGGAATGAAATAATCTTTATGCCAATTTGTTCCTTTTGGGCTTCATATTCAGCTAAGGCTATGGGCTCCAAGTCTATTAGTTTTTGGATCACTCCATTTAAGGCCTCCTTCATAGCTTTGGCTCTTGATCTTGTGCATGGGCCTCCCATACCTTGCAATGGATCTTTATTTGGCCATCTTTTAGAGTCACATCCAGCCCTTTTGTTTCCAAGTTCTTGATTTTGTTCAAGCTTTTTCAAATCTCCTATCTCACCTCCATCAAATACTGTATGATAATAGGGTATGTAACAGAAAGCTATATATATACCTAACCTTGAAGTAAAAATAATATGACTAGCATGCCTAAAATGCAAGGATGCCTATGCTTATATAAAGGCAAAGTAATAATAATATGACAAATGAGGGGTAGAACAGTCTAGTTTGTTTTAGGGGTAACTTTATATGAATTTATATATACATACTTCGCTAAGTAAGTATTTTTTCCTTGTAAAGGACTTAAAGAGCTTAAAGTAGAGCCTTGAACTAACCTTATACGATTTTTCTAAAATTAATTATGTATTTTCAAGATTGGACAAAATTCTAAGAATGACCAAATAAATAGTAAAATTGTATGAGAAAGTTTTTAAAAGGAAAAATTTAATTAGTTAAGGTTTCCATTAACTCCTCTAAGTTCTATATAAGGTATTTGTAGTAAAAAAATCATTATATAGTAAGGTATGACACATAAAAATCATACATATCATAAAACAATCAATGAACCATGGATTTGAAGCTAAAAACTAGAAAAATTGCAATTTACTCACGGGTCTAAAATTCAAATTTTTGGCATCAAATTTGGAAAATCATAATTAATTTTAAAAAAATAGAAATCAAACAAGTGATAGCTTTCTAGAAATCTCTATATGTTAACTTTGTACTAAAAATAATTTCAAGCCATAATAACATTATTTGGACCACGTTTGACAATAGAAAACCTCCAAAGGTCAAACTGCCTAATGTTTCTAATGCAGTTCACTGATATAAAATTCAAAACTTCATAACAAATTTCAAAAAAATATGATTTGGTAAAAATATATCAATTTGGAAAGCTACAAATCTTAAATAGAGGGAAAAATAAGTTTAGGTCAAAATAAAAGCAATTACGGCATAAAAACCTATGGAACAATAACGGAGGTCAGGCTATGCCCCTGATACTAATCTAAAAATTCAAAAATGCATTTCTCCATCTATATAAATCCAAATGAGGTGTTCTTAAGTGACACTAAAATCTTATTATGTCTAGTTTATGCTTATAAAATTTCATAGTCATTGGACACCATTTGCCTCATGAATGATAAAGGCAAAGGATCTGACTATTTGAATAGTAACAATGCCAATTCTGTCAAAATTTACCAATTTTGAAAATTCACCAAAAATTCTCAAGAGCTCTAAATAATATACACTTTATCTTTCCAAAAAGCTCTAGGTGACTCCTATATGCATGCCAAATTTCAAGTCAAGAAGAGTTCATTTGGTCAGATCTTGACGTAGCTCACAAATATGGCAAATTTAACACTCTATGTGGGTCAAAAGTAGTTCAAATGGCTTCTTAAATGCTTTACCACTTTTTGGGCAAGTTTTAAAGCATAAACACAACATATATAAACTTCTCAAGTGGTCCAAAACCTTAAAACCACTTAAACTCACTATGCCATATGCAAAACTACACAACCAAAAATGGTCCTCCAAGTACCCAAAACATACATTCTCATTGATTTGGCTCTAATATTGGTATATACATTGCATACACCTACTTTTACATTTGCTCATGCATCAACATCTCAAAAATATCATGTACATATCTACTTTGACAATGGAATATATCAAAAACTACATTAGTGTCAAAGTATAACCTACTATTGTAACACCATAACACTTTAGCCTTATTTTCCCATATGTTATATTCCATACATGCTTCATACATGGGTTTCAAGAAAAATATGGATTGAAATCAAGGTTCATAATAGCATATATAGTACTTTAACTATTCAAATCTTTCCCCGTGGACCCCACAGACTCTCCAACATCATCTCCTACTTATAATCCATCTATACAAGTCATAAACATCATAAAATATCTCATGTAAATCGGATTTGGAGCCCACACATCAAAAAAATGGGAGTTCCATTTCGGGTCCAGATTTCAATTTTCTGGGACAAAATTTGAAAATTCATAATTAAATCTAGAAAAAATCAAAATCCAATAAACTATAGCTTTCTGGAAAGCCCTGCATGTTAACTTTATGCTAAAAATACTTCCAAGCCATGAAAACATCTTTTGGACCACTATGGACTGCATAAAAGCATCGCAGGTCAGTTATCCTGGAGTTCTACTACATCTTATATGGATTTCAAAAATTCATAACTAATTCCACAAAAATCCAAATCGATTAAACCACACCAATCTGGAAAGATACAAATGTCTACTTTAAGGGAAAATAGCTCCAGACCCAAAAAATGACATTAAGCTAATGAAAATTGATGGAACAGTACTGAGGATCCTACTACATTACTAACAGTAAGTTCCAACTTCAAAAATGCATATCTCTCTTTACACATCTCCAAATGAGGTGCTTCCAGTGGCTACAAATCACTGTGGATGTCTAGTTTCTCCATATAAAATTTCAAGACCACCAGATGACATGAAAACAATTCTAACCACATGAATAGTGACTGATACCCAATTGTAAAATTTGCTAAACTTTAAAAAATCATAATAAATTCTATAGACCTCCAATTAATGCGGTTCTTAGACCAGCAAAAATATCTCTATGAGATGTATAGGTGTGTAAAATCTTAGCCCCAAAATCATTCATTTGGTCACTTTGTGACATAGGGTTGTAAAATGACACTTTTAAGCTTTTACATGTGTCATTTGGGTACCAAGTGCTCTTTTAATATCATTATGACCATTTAAGCATGTGGAAAAGCATAAAAACAACCTTTTAAACATACTCAAAGGGTCCAAATACTCATACATTATAAATTCACTCTCCCACTTGCCCTCATATAAGAGATCTTACATGTATATCTTTGCATTTCAATGTCAAAAACATCCATTCTCAGTCATATGCTTTCAATTTCCATACAAACATCACATACACCAGTATATACATATGTCTAAGGGGTCATACATCATTTAAATCATTGTATTACATCACTTGACATCCATATGGCTATAATACAAGCATTTTACAACTTCTTTGCCAACCTCCTTGTCTTCAAGTGGGGTGGCTTCTAAATTCTTTGATATTTTGCTCCACCTAGACATGTTAGGTAATAGGAGGGAGCGAGATTCAAAGAATCTTAATAGTCCTATACACTTTCAATTATACATGATGGATGTATTTTCATGCAAAGGAATGCCATGCATGGTCTATGAGCTACATATGCATATCAAGAATATGGTTTCCATTTCATAAGTCTTAAATATGTCAAAGTAAACTCTCAAGACCTTGGTTAGCCTCACCCATTTCTTTTGGGAATTTTGGACTTGCCTTACCCATTTACTTTGGGACTTTTGACTAAGCCTCATTTCTCTTGAGACTTTTGGCTTGTCTTACCTATATTAAGGGGCTTTTGGCTCATCCTCACCCTTATGAAGGGACTTTTAGCATTACCAAGTCTATTCAAGTCTTATGCACATATTCAAAATACATAAGTGGCACCACATATATCTTGACTAGCTAGACATACTTTTCATAGTTCAACACATATACATGCATCCAAAGCAAGAAAACATCCACACACATACATGAGAGAAAGGTTAGAGGGCTACCTCGTAATGAATCATTATGCTATTCTCTTAGAATTCCCTCCCCCTTCTCGGTCACACTTTTGCAAGGAGGTGGGACTTGTTTCTCATAGCCTATAAACATCAATGGAGCATAACTAAGTCATTGAAATAAAACTTAGCTCCTTTTAACTCAAGACTAGACTACTTGATTCAAAGACCTCATTATGGTTCCATAGTGCACACAATGAGGCAACACATAGAGTTCTTGCTCTTAGCCCCCATTTCTTGATCATTCTAGATCTCTTGACATAAATTAACCTTTTGAGAGTTATCACAACTCATTTTCAAAGGTACTAGACTCACAATGCTTCTTTGGATACCCATGGAAGTGGTCTTACTTTCCTTGGTAGGAGGTGCATATGAGAAGCTCTTTAAGGGTTTTAGGAACTCATACAAACATTTACATAGGCTTAGAAACTCTTGGATAAGTTCAGATTTTAGCCTATGTCCACTAACCCCTAATTTTCTATCTTGTAAATTTCCATAGCTCTTCCTTGGTTCTCTTTGCATATACTTGTTTCCCACACTCTAGTTCCTAAGATTTATGTTTGGTTCTACCTAAAACAACTCCCTTATGACTGCTCCTATGAAGGGAGAAACTTAGGAGAAACTCACCCATACATGAACAAGAAGGAAGAAGCATGGAGGGTAATGTTCTTACCTTGAGTTCAAGCTTTCCTTGCATGCTTTTCCTTCCTTTGGCTCTTTTCCTCCAATTCGAACTTTTTCCCTCTAGTATGAACTCAAAATAGAACCAAAAGCATCTATAAACTCATGAGAAGGAAGAGGAAAAGGAGGAGGATGGATTTGCTAAAGAAAGAAACATGAAACACTACACTTTTCTTATCCTTTTTCTTGGAATTTTCTCTTCTTCTTTCTCCTTCCTTAGACTCCTTCCTTAACTGGTCTCTCTCTCTCTCTCTCCTTTTAGCGAGCTAAAAGTCAGTCTAGAGGTGGGGGAGAGTTTTGGATGTTTTAAGAAGTGATTTTCCTCTTTCCACACTTTTTTGGACTAAATCTCACTATAACAGGAAACAACCCTTGCTACAGCGAGCATTTATCAGTTCCAGGTGCCCTCGTGCTTGCAATAGCTAGCGCTATTGCGAAAAACTCTCTAGAATTTGTATCAGCCCCGAACTCACTATAGCTAACTGGCTTCTCGCTATGGCTAACAAGTACACTTACTATAATGAATAGTATTCTCGCTATAGTTAACAGGTATACTTGCTGTAGCTAGCAGACTTAGTAAAATTTTAGCAACCTTGAGTTCTCATGTCTATGAAAACTTGGATGTTAAAACTATATTCCTTGGCTTGCATTTTGGTCTCCTTGAGGTCCACCTAAACAAGTTAAGATGGGAGAGGGAAGGGGGTGAGATTCAAAGAATCTCAATAGCTCATACACTCATTCAAGGAAGCAATCAAGTTATATAAACATGTCAAAGCATGCAAGTAAGCATCCAACACTATTAAGAATCATTCAACACATAATTTACATGCCATGAAAATTATATCAAAGCAAGATAAGCTCTAAGGACTCTTGGTCTAGCCTTACCCTATTTTTAAAACTTTTGGATTAACCTCACCTTGGTCTAGAGACTTTTGACTTGGCCTCACTCATTCATGAGACTTTTGGCCTTGTCTCACCTATTCCTAGGGACTTTTGGCTCCACCTCACTCATCTCAAGGGACTTTTGACACCACCTCACCTTTAAGAGCAATTTTTACAACTAAAATATAAACATATTGTACCAATGCAACAAGGCAACATCAAATGGCATGTCTTGTGATGACCCTAACTTCTAATCATTGTAACTAAAGTTAAATACGTGATTAATAACCATAAATAGAGGTTACAAGACATTACGACTAATTACATTTAGAAAATATAGGGGAATTTGAACCTTAATGTTATTAGAGTCATCCATCAAATAATTACAAGCATTCATGTACATAAAGGAAACAAACACTCATTTATAATCATTTGATTCTATTACCTATTAATTTCAACTCATAAGAATCGTCTACCAATGTTTCTAAGTCATCCCTTAAGGTTGCCATGGGAAAAACCAAGGTTTCTAAGTTAGAATGAGAGTTTGGGTCCATTAGCCGCAGCTAAATGCCCTTATGCCGTGGCCAATTGCTCTCGAGTTCACCCTTATATCTTTATAGATTTCGCTGTAGCTATCCGCGGCTAACCTACATGGCGTTGCGGTGAGGAAACCTCCTAGAATCTACCTCGCTTGCTTTTGCTATTGGCTGCGACCAATTCCCCCTTTTGCCGTGGCTAATTCCTCTCTAGAATGCCTAACACATTTTTACAAAAGTTCACTATGGCCAATTCCTATTTAGCCGCAGCAAATTACCCTCTGGACGACTTCCAATTTGGCCTCTCACATTTCGCCATGGCTAATTCCACTTTTTACCACGGTGAATTGCTCTCTGGTACTCTTCCTGGGCAACTTTGCCTCTATTGGCCACGGTGAAATGCCTTCTGATCCTACAACTCCTAAAATCTTGTTTTATACTCTCCACTCTCCCTCCAATGACACCCTAGGGCCACTCTACCTTAATTTGTGGGGTTCCAATAGCTTTCACTAGCCTAATTTACCCAGCCTATCTATCATTACTAGTTCAAGACTTACATGTTAATTTCTACTCCTCCAACTACTCTATATTAGCAAGTCCATAGAGTAATAACAGTAAGAGTTCATGAACTATCAACTATTATCATTCAATACATATTCCATTAGGGATTCCATACATAACTAATTCAAATCAATAATCTAATATATCCTATGATGACATTTCCAATAGTAAACCATATCATGAATTCAACAAAGCTCATATATCAAATACTATAAGTTCATACATTCAATACCAAGCTATAATAAGACTTAACTCCTTAATAGATACATTCCAACTAATCAAAATGTAAATGCCTACAGTTGGCAACATAATTACATGATGATGCTATATAAACAAATAACAAAATTGCATTTATTCTACTCAAATCAGCCTAAGTGTAGCCTCCTCTATACATGATTGGAACTTATGGATTTTTATCTACTTGTTTCTCCTTATCCTTACCCGAAGGGCCTTCACTTGAAAGTATAATCCCATGAAATGGGATGAGATGCAAATCTTAGTAATTAAGGCAAATTTCATTCATATATCCCAGTTTAATTAACATATATGCATGATTTCATATAAGTATAAAAAAACATACCAGTCATATCAGTAAATAAAACAATTAGGTTATCTATGATTACTATCCTATACTAGCAATCACAATTCTACATGTTAAAGGCCAATAACATAGGGAGAGGCCCGTCCACGACACCTACTCCTCAATGAGCACAATCAGGGCTCAGTGCGTCTGGGGTTTGATCATAACCCGGTGCCTGATCGAAGTACATGCACGGGTAGTAGCCGCACCACAACTCCACCATAGACTTACAAGGTCCAATCACATATAATAGATAGCTAACCAATTCATTTAGCATTCAAAATCATAATCATGCAGCAGATACAAAATTAAACAAACATATGCATGGAATTAACTTGAACCTTGGTTACCTTACTTTGTAGATAATTGAAAAGCCACCAACAGTGCCAAAATCTCCCTCTAACCATAACATCAGAAGATTACTACCTTAAATCATCATGTACAGTAGCAACAAGTACCCAAAAATTAAAATACTGATGGCTACTCAGAGGACACTTACCCAGCCACTACAAATTCTCAAATTCAGATTGAATATGTCTTATACTAGAAACTTCAATATATCACCCTAATTTCTAAGCAAATTCATACATAATTAATACCTATACTACGAATCAACCATAGGGGTCTTAAACCAGCAAAAAATACATTAGAATGGAGAGTTTACACTTATCCAATTTCCTTCCTAGCTTGTACCTCCAAAAATTCTCTAAGAAAATACCAAACAACCATATTTTAGAATTTGGGTATGGTGAAAATGCTTCAAATGAGAAGCCAATCGGGTCAAATTAAAGAGGAAGAGGAGAGGATTAAGTTATATAACTATTACCTTGGCTGAATCTTGCTTTAGGAGTGGGAAATGGTAGAAATATATTAAGAACACTAGCCTCCCCTTTGGACCTCCGAATTTCCCTTACGTTTCTTGTGTTTCTGCAGAATGGGGGTGATCAAACTGGTTTTTAGGGTTTTAAGTTGGGTCCTAATATGGGTCATGGGCTGATCCAAAGGTCCAATTGCAAGTGGGTTTTGATTTAAGCCTTGTTCGACTAACTTTCATTTGTTGGGCTGTAGACTTTTAATTGGGTTAGACCAAGTTTGAAGAACTCAATTGATTTGGGTCTACACAAGGGTTATTGGGCCATTTATAAGAGTTTATGCAAGTTGGGACTTGGGTTTCTAATTCATTAAATCAAATTGGATCCTCCATTAGTTCCTAACCTTGGTCTACTTAATTTAATTTGGGCCTAGATGACATTTCTAACTCAATTAAATCTCAAACTCATATTAATAATTTATCTTTCTAAAATTTTCATTCACTTAACTTGCACAATTATCCCATATTAATTATTTTTAATTAATCCAAATCTACGATTAACATCTTAATTAATTTTTGGGGCGTTACATGTCTTATAATACAAATGCACACATAAGCATACAATGACAATTATATATCCAAGAATGCAAACAAGAAGGAGTGAAGAGCTACCTCGCAATTAAACACAATTCTTCCTTTTTGATTTCTCTTTTTCCTTCTCAGTCTTACAACCACAACCAAATGGATCTTGAGTTCTTTGGCCTAGACATAACAAATAGGATTCAATTATACTTTTGGAGCAAGCCAAAGCATTAAACACACACTTAAGAAGCATACTTGATCTATTGGTTACATGATAGCTCCATTAATGGCCTAATAAAGCAACTACTATAATTCAAGCTCTTGGCCTCATTTTCTTCTCATATCTTGGCCTCTTGGTTCCATTTAGACTCCTTGAAGTCATCACAAACTCATTCCTAAGAGTTTAGATACAAGTTGCTTCTTAAGGTTACATTATGGAACCTATTGATTCAACTCTCAATCTATGGCTTCTAAGTTTTTCCCAAGGGTTCCTCTCATCTTCTTCCAACATATATGACCCCAAAATAAGCTTAAAACCAATTAAAACACTCTATATCCCCCTCATCTATTTTAGGCCAAGACAATGGAGGAAAATGAGGCCTATGGAGTTTCCACTTTTTCCTTGATGGAAGGGACACTTTGAAGGCTTCTTAGGGGTCTTGGGAACTTAAACAAGCACTCACATAAGCTAGGGAATTCATGAATCAAAATAGACTTTACAAATTTTTGAAGAATCCCTAGTTGCTCTTTCTTGAAATTCATTAGCTTTTCTTCCATTTTCTTTGCATTTCTTAAGTTCTCACACTCTAAATCAATGGTTTCTTGCTAGTTCTAGGTCAGAACTTCCTCCTTCTCTCAAGCTTTCTCCTTGGCTGAAAGACACATATAAATGAAGCAAGAAGAGAAAAGTAAGAAAGGAGTGGAACTACCTTGAATCCAAGCTTCCTTCAAGAGCTTTTTCCTTGCCTTAGCCTTTCTTCTTGAAACTCTAAACTTTCTCCTCTAAACTAAGGCCAAAGTAAACCCAATTCATCCATCAAACCATGGAAAGGAAGAGCAAGGAGAGGAAAACAAGATATGTAAAGGCAATTCCATGAAAATCCTTAGTTTTTCTCACCTTTTTCCTTGCTTCTTTCTCGTCCTTGAATTCCCCTTATCTATCTCTCTCTCTCTTAAGTAGAGCTTCTTCTATTTTTAGCTAGCCCAAAGTCAGTCAGAAAAAGGAGAGGCTTCTAGACTCCTTAAGAAGCAAAATTTCACTTTTCTACACTTTTTTCGAAATAAGTCTTGTTATAGTGGGAATCACCTTTCATTGCAGTGAGAACTTATCAGCTCCAGGTCCCAACGGTTCTTGCCACAGCTTGCGCTATTGCAAGGAATTCCCTGGATTTTGTATGAGACATAAACTCATAGTAGTGAATTGGCACCCTCACTGTAGCAAATTAGCACCTTCGTTATAGCAAACAGGGATTCTAGCTCTAGCAGGAAGACTTAGAAAAATTCTAAAACCTTAGATGTTACATTTCTACCCCTTTAAATAAATTTCGTCCTTAAAATTTAAATACATACCTTAAGGAAATAGCTTTGGATACTTTTGCCTTATCTCATCCTCCAGTTCTTAGGTTGTTTCCTCATATGTCAAACCCTTACAGACCACTTTCACTAGAAGAATGTTCTCACTCTTCAGCTATTTTAGCATAACATTCACAATTCTCTCTGATTTCACTGCATAGGAAAGATTTTTCTGTAATTGAACATGCTTATATTCTATGACATATATAATATCATAATTTCTTAACTCATTCCATACTATCTTTATACCTCATATCAATCAATTCATATGAGAGGTAAGAAAATGACATTAAAATATTGATTATTTTTGCGTTGCGTTGCGTATAAAAATTTCGTTCAGTGTCACGTGAACCGTGTGAGCTCATACAACCCATTCCCATATTTAATTACATGGATACAACTCATTTGGATCATAAAAAATGCCTACATCTCAAGAAAACTCGAAATGAAGCATAAAATATAAATATTCATTTTTGGCCAACTTTGGCTCATTTCTGTCACAAAATTTGGAAAATCATAACTAATTTTAGAAAAATTGAAATAGTGTATTCTTGATCATTCTAGAAATCTACAGATGTCTACTTCATATAAAAATATTTCTAGATCATAACATCCATCACAGAGGACGTTTGATATCTGAAAATGTCTAGAGGTCAAACTATCCCCTGGAACTGTCACAGAATTCTATAGAAAACTTTAAAAATGTCCAATTAATTCCAAAAAACTCCAATCTAAGAAAATGATACCAATATGGAAAGATGCTGATGTTAGCTAGAAGGGAAAAATAACTCTAAACTAGCTCAGGCATGCCCAGATCTCAAAATCTAATCAAACAATAACTGAGGTTGGGTGAAGTTCTTGATACTGGAAAGAATCTTTAAAAATTTATATCTCCCTCTCTAGACCTCTAAATGAGGTACTTCTAGTTGGCATAAGTAATTGGGAATGTTTAATTTCTTTGTATAAAATTTTGTGGCAATTGGACATCATTTGCCCCATGAGTGATAGAATTTATTTCAGACCAATACTATAGTACAAATGACCAAAACTAGAAAAATTTTTAACTTCAACATTTTGCCAAATATTCCAAAGACCTCCAAAAATTACCAACTTTAGCTTTCCAAAAATATCTCAATAAGCTCTAGATGCATGCCAAATTTCAAACCAAGAAGAGCTCATTTGGACAAAAAATGATGCAGCCTTATAAAATGGTCATTTTTGCTCCCTACCAAGAGTCACTTTGGTCTAAATGGCCTCCTTTTGATTTTGGCACCTCTTGGGCAAGTCTAAAAGTATAATTACGACTTATGAGAGCTGCCCAAATAGTCTCAAACTCCATGCATCTAAATTTAGTTATTCCACATCCAAGAATGCATAGTTGCATCAAGCCATGCAAGAGCCAAATTGCATAATTCCATGGATTTAGTGTCACATAAGGTCTACATTATATTCATACATCATTTTACATTTGTTCATGGTCTTACATCACAAAAATAATATGTACAAGCTCACTTTGACATTCAAATATAAGTAAGGTTACATAATATACAAAATGCAATCTCTCAAGGTCTTTGGCTTGCACTCCTTATTTCTTGATCATCACCTAGGCATTTCAAGATAATGGAGGGAAGGAGAGTGAGATTCTTATAATCTTAATAGCTCACACACCCATTCACACATACATTCAAAATATACATACATCAAAATCTCAAATGTGCAAACATAAAGTGTATAATACCACATTTCCACATCAAGCCATTTTCATGCTCTAGGGACTTTTGGTTTTGCCTCAGCCCATTTCTAGGACTTTTGGATTTGCCTCACTCTTAGTCTTGGGACTTTTGACCAAGCCTCATCCATCCAAGGGACTTTTGGTCTAATCTCACCCATGCCTTGAGACTTTTGGCACATCCTCACCTACTTTAAGGGACTTTTGGCATCACTTCACCCTTGAGAGCCATTCTCATAATCAATGGCATTCAAGACAACACATTGGTACCAATGCAACCTCAAGACATCAAGTGGCATGTTCTCAAATCACAAGATCATACATAAGCACACAAGAATGCAAGAGAATGAGGCGGAGAGCTACCTTTCAATTAATGCAAGCTTTACTTTGCTAATTCTTTCCCCTCATTGATTTCACAAGAGCACTTAGGTGGTTAATTGTCCTCTTGGCCTAGACATCATAAGGAATACACAATCACATAATTGAAGCAAGCCAAGACATTAAACTAAAGCTTAAACCCACACTTGGTTTCATACTTGGCATTATGGTTCCATAATTGGCCTAATGAAGCAACTCTTGCATTTCAAGTTCTAGACTCCATTCTCTTGTTATTTCTAGACTTCTTGGGCTCATTTAAGGTCCTTGGAGCCATCACACATTCAATTGCACAATTGGAAAACTAAGTTGTTTCACAAAGTACCATTATGGACACCATTGTCTTATCTTCCAATCCATGGCTCCTAAATTTTTCCCAATGGTTTCTCTCATCTTCAACATCATATAAAGTCTCAAACTAAGGTTAGAACAAATTAAAACATCCCCTAGCCTAATGAACCTAGCTTGGCCAAAATATGCACCATAATGGATGTTCATGGACTTTGTGATTTTTCCTTCATAGGAGAGCCACTTGGGAGGCTTTCTAGAGGTCTTAGGTGCTCAAGGAAACATTCAAATAGCCAAGGAAACTCTCACACAAAATCAGATTTTACAAAACCCTAAGAAAGCCTACACTTTTCTATCTTGATTTCCTTTGGTTTTTACTTGAATTTCTTGCCATATTCTTAATCCTTGCACTCTTTTTCCTAAGTTCCTCTCTTGGTTCTGCACAAAATCCATCTCCTTCTACCCCCCTTAATTTGGTTGAACACATGTCAAGAAGAAGCAAAGAGGAGAAGCAATTAAAACCATGCATTTACCTTGGATTTTGGCTTCCTTTTAAGACTCCTTCTCTCTTTTTTTCTTCCCTTCTTGATTTTCGAAAATTCCCCTCTTTTTTTGGACCAAGAACAGAATCAAATGACTCAAGAAAACCATAAAAGGAAGAACTTAAAATTCCATGAAATTACCTAGTTTTTCCTTGGTTTTCTTTCTCTTTCTCTTCCCCTTTTGATGCACCTAAGGAGCTGCTATTTTTTCTATAAATTGGGCAGAAGAAGTCGTGCCTAATAAGAGGGAGAAGAAGGGAGAAAAGTGTGGAAGTCTTTGGAAGGTTCAAGAAGCTCATATTTCCAATTTTGTCCTTCCGCAATGGCAATTTCATTTCGGCTTCGTTTTAGCTCTTTTTTGAAAACTGTCTTTTCTATTATAAAATTTAAGTTCCCAATTTAATAAAATACCTTTGGAATCACTCAATTTGGAGTTAAAACCTTACCGAATGAATCAGTCAAAGTTTGGGTCAACCGACGTTGAAAAACATACACCGAAGGGGTTTTACCAGTCCCGGGGATTCCCATAGTTTTTAGGGCCTCTGAGAACCTTGGGCCACTTAAAAATTTCATTTAAAAAGTCCTCCTATATAGTTTTCCAAAAGTTACATTTATTTATGAAAATGCCATTACGTTTCATCAATTTCGGTTGCAAATTGTTTTTCCATCCTAACTCTTTTTTTCTTTCAGTCTGAGCCTACAATTATCATTTTTAGGAGTCTAGGACTCTACCCAAATTTTTTGGGACATTATCTAGGTCATTTTGAAGGACTTACATTTATACGGCTCATTTCGTCATTTTACAGAAATTACATTTGTTACATTTTTCACTGCCCTTAAAATAAATTTCGTCCTCAAAATTTAAATACACACCTTATGGAAATAATTCTGGATATTTCTATCTCATCTCATTCTCCAGCTCCCAAGTTGCCTCTTCAGACGTCAGACCCTTTCAGATCACTTTCACCAAAGAGATGCTCTTATTTCTCAGCTATTTCAGTTTGGCATCCATAATCCTCTCTGGTTTCACTATATAGGAAATATTATCCTGTAATTGAACATGCTCATATTCTATGATATGGAGGGGTCTGGTAAGTACTTTTTCAATTAGGAGATATGAAAAACATTATGGATTTGGGCTAGGTTAGAAGGTAGGGCTATGCGGTAGGCCACGGGTCCAATGTTCTCAATGATTTCAAATGGACTAATATGCCTAGGACTGAGCTTTCTTACCCTCATAGACTGACCTACCCCAGTCACTGGAGACACTCGAATGAATACATGGTCTCTAATCTCGAACTCTAACGGCCACCTTCTCCTATCGGCATTACTCTTCTGTCTACTCTGGGTTGTAAGGAGTTTCTTTTTAATCATCTCTATTTGCTGGGTGGTATGGTCAACTAATTCAGGTTCTAGTAAGCTCCTCTCACCTTGCTCAACCCAACATAATGGAGATCTACATTTTTTCCCATATAAAGCTTCATAAGGGGCCATCTGGATACTGGAATGATAGCTGTTATTATAAGCAAACTTTGCTAGTGACAGTTATGCATCCCAGTTACCTCTCGTCTCTAATACACATGCCCTCAACATGTCCTCTAGGGTCTGGATAGTCCTTTCAGTCTAACCATCTGTTTGGGGTTGATAAGCAGTGCTAAACCACAACCTGGGCCCTAAGGTGTGCTATAACAACCTCCAGAAGTTCGATGTGAATCTAGGGTCTCTGTCAGATATTATGCTACTGGGTACTCCGCGAAGTCACACTATCTCACGTATATACAACTAGGCTAATCTATCTAATGAATAAGTAGCCCTAATTGCTAAAAAGTGTATGGACTTCATCAATCTATCTACAACTATCCAAATAGCATCGTGTCCAGAGGATGTCCTGGGTACCCCATAACAAAATCTATAGCTATACTATCCTATTTCCACTCAGGGATATCTAGGGGTTGCAATAACCGAGCAAGTCTCTAATGTTCTATCTTAACCTTCTGGCACACTAAACATCTTACCACGTAATCTGTGACGTCATTCTTCATTCCTGACCACCAAAAATTTCTTTTTAAATCTTGGTACATCTTAGTGGCACCTGGGTGGATAGTATATTTACTCTTATGTGCCTTTTCTAAAATTCTCTTTTTCAAATCATTATTACTAGGTGTACAGATTCTGTCTCGGTATACTATCACACCATCCTTCGATATTCTGTAATCTATGGTCCTACCCTGGGAAATTTCATTCCCAATTTGTCTCAAGAATTCATCTTCTCTCTGGGCATCTAAGATCTAGGCTTTCAACTTATTCTCAATCTGGGTCTCACTCAAATACAATCTACCCTGTACTAGCTGGCAAGAGAGGTTCAAATTTCTAAATTTCTCTAGGAGCTCCTGCTCCCTAATCATCATATGTGCAACATGGATGGATTTCCTACTCAAGGCATCGGCCACCACGTTGGCCTTACCTGGATGATGTTTCAATACATAGTCATAATCCTTCAGGAATTCCATCCATCTCCTTTGTCTCATATTGAGTTCCTTTTGATCGAATAAGTATTTCAGACTCTTGTGGTTACTATAAATTTCTATACTCGCACCGTATAGATAATGCCTCCAAATCTTAAGAGCAAATACTACTGCGGCTAACTTTAGGTCATGTGTGAGATAATTCTCCTCGTGAGGCCTCAACTGTCTAGAGCATACGCCACTACCCTACCCTGCTGCATCAACACATATCTTAACCGTCTCCTCGAGGCATCACTATACACCAAAAATGGTAAACTAGGGTCAAGAATAACTAGCACAGGAGCAGTGGTCAATTGGAGTTTCAACTCTTGAAAACTCCTCTCACATCTATCATCCCATACAAAAGGTGTATCCTTCCAAGTCAGCCTCGTGAGTGGCAAGGCCATCTGAGAAAAGCCCTGAATAAATCATTTGTAATATCCTGCCAAACCAAGGAAACTCCTAACCTCAGTGATAGTCCTAGGTCTATCCCACTGTAACACAGTCTCAACTTTATGGGGGTTTACTGCGACCCCTTATCATGAGATTACATAACCTAAAAGTTTCACCTCAGTTAGCCAGAACTCATATTTACTCATTTGACATATAATCTCTTATCTCTCAAAGTCTCTAGGACTAATCTGATATGCCTCTCATACTCCTTAAAAGATCTAAAGTACACTAAAATATCATCAATAAAGACCACAACAAATTTATCCAGATATGATCTATATACTCTGTTCATATAGTCCATAAACACAGTGGGCGCATTAGTCAACCCAAATGGCATCACAAGGAACTCATAATGCCTATATCTAGTTCTAAAGGCCATCTTTGGGACCTCTTCAACTCTCACCCTTAACTGGTGATACCTAGATCTAAGATCTATCTTAGAAAATACCAATGCCCTAACTAACTAATCTAACAAGTCATCTATTCTAGGGAGAGGATACTTATTCTTGATGGTAACTTTATTCAATTCTCTATTATCTATGCACAATCTCGGGCTATCATCTTTCTTTTTCACAAACAATACTAGAGCTCCCCAGGGTGACACGCTAGGGTGTATGAACCCTTTCTCTAACAACTCCTCTATCTATTTTTTTAACTCAGCAAGCTCGGTGGGAGCCATCCTATAGGGAGCCTTAGATACTGGTCTAGCCCTAGGCACTATATCTATGAGAAACTCTATCTCTCTCTGAGGGGGCAGGCTGCTAAAGTCAAAATCTTAAGGGAAAACCTCCGAGAATTCCCTGACTATCAGGATCTCCTCTATCCTTTCTTTTACCCTGGCCTGAATAGCGAAAAAGACTAGAAACCCCTGACATCCATGCTCTAAATGTCTCTCAACCTGGGTAGTAGTCATAAAAGATTACTCGGCCCCTACCCTAGGTATGGTCCTAAAAGAAGGTACAGATATGGTTTGGTGTTCACAATCAAGGACAACATTATTAGCAATTATCCAATTCATGCCAACAATCAAATCAATATCATGAAATGGCATACAGATCAAATCAATGATAATAT
>JAIUCV010001510.1:0-86989 GCA_026724425.1 Erythrophleum ivorense | reverse complement strand
ACTAAATCTTCCTAGTGACTTGCACCAACTAGAAGCACATCATTTGGATGTTTAGAGGGGGAGATATAAATTTTTGAAATATCTTTCTAGTATCAGGCTTCTAGACAGATCTAGGTTACTATTTGATTAGTTTTTGAGACCTGAACATATCTAAACTGGTCTAAAGTTATTTTTTCACTCCATCTAATATCTATAGATTTCTAGATTGGTATCAGTTGCATGGATTGGATTTTTATAGAATTAATTGGACATTTTTTAAGTTCATAGTAGAAACCTGTATCAGTATCAGTAGCTAGTCAGACCTTTGCAACATTTTGAATGTCAAACATCTTTTACTTGATGTTTCATGACTTGGACATATTTTTAGAATAAATTAGACATATTTAGCTTTCTAGAATGGTAAAGAATGCATCATTTCAATTATTCTAGAATTAGTTATCATTTTTCAAAATTTGTGACATAAAAGGGAAAATTCTGGCTGAGGCTACAACTATGAATTTTATGTATTCTCTTGTCTTGCACGAGTTCTAGGCTACTTTTGATGATGGAATTTGGTTGTATTTATATAATTAAATATGAAAATATGATACATGAGCTCACATGGTCCACAGGATACCGAATGAAAATTTAATACCATTTTCTCACTTTCTTGTGTAATTCATGGTATGAGTCTTAGAAGTAACATGAGGCAAGACTAGAAATTCATGGTGTTACATTTATTAGTATCAGAGTAAAGGTTTAGGCTCTTGATGTGGGTTGTGGCTTGTGTTTATTGTAACACTCCATAATTAATTAAGGTGTTAATCACAGATTAGATTAATTAGGAATGATTAATATGGGTTGAGATTTAATTGAGATAGAAATCCTATCTAGTCTTAAATTAATAGATCATGATAAGAGGCTAATGGAGGCCCAATGGGTTAGGTGCAGACCCAACCCAATTTAGTGTGCTAGAGGCCTAAAATCCACCTTGTATAGACTCTTCTAAGTGGGCCCAATAACCCTTGTGCAGACCCACATTCTTGAGCTCTTCAAACTTGGCCCAAACTTAATTAAAATTCTGCAGCCCAACACTCTAAAAATTGGCCCAACAGGCAAAATCTGAAGCCCAAGTGAAGATGGACCTTGGAGCAACCTATGACCCATATTTGACCAAACTTAAACCCAATTAAAACCCTAATACACCAGCCTCTTCCTCACACTTGCTGAAACACAAAATACAAAGAGAAAATTCGGAGCTTGGAGAGGAGGCTAGGTTGGGGGCAATAATTCTGCATTTTCTCACATTTAGAGTAAGATTCAGCCAAGGTAATAGTTATACAACTTAATCCCCTCATCTTTCTCTTTAATTTGGTCTGATTAGTTTTTCATTTGGAGCATTTTCACTCTACCCCAAAATCTAAAATGTGGGAATTTGGGAATTTTCTTGGTAAAATTCGTAGGTTAAGGTTATGGCTGACCTTGGGTGAGTTTAAACCCTCTATTATGATGCTTCAATTGTTAATTTGAGACCCCCATAGTTGATTTATAAAGTGGGTGTTAATTATGTACGAATTTGTTTAGGATTTTGGGTGGAATATTGAGTTTTCTGGTGGAGGACAATTTAATCCGAATTTAGGACTTATAGTGGCTGAGTAAGTGATTCTTAGGTAGTCATTAGCATCTTAAATTCTTTGGGTATTGATTGTAACTATTAATGATGAATTAGAGTAGTAATTTTATGATGCTATGGTTATAAGAGGATTTCTGCACCATTGGTGACTGTTGCAAGTGTCTACAAGTGAGTTAACTAGGTTATATCAATTCCATGTATATATTTGATTTAATTTCATATGTTTTTGTACATGATTGATTAAAAATGCTGAATGAATTGGTTGGCTATCTGTTGAATTGTGATTGGACCTTGTGAGTCCATGGTGGAGCTGTGGTGTGGCTGCCACTCGTGCATGTGCTTCGATCGAGTACTGGGTTATGATCAAGCCCAGATACACTGAGCCCCGGTTGTGCTCAATAGGGAGTAGGTGCCGTGGACGGGCCTCTCCCGGTGTTAATGGCCTTTAACATGTGATAATATGATTGCTAGTATAGGATAGTAATCATAATAGCCTAATTATTTCATTTACTGATATGATGGATATGATTCTGATGTTGATTTTGATTCACACTTATATGCTAATTAAATTGGATATATGATGGAATTGCCTTAGTTACTAAGATTTATATCTCACCCCGTTTTATGGGATTAACATTTCAGGTGAAAGTTCTTCGGGTAAGGATAAGGGGAAGCAAGTGGATGAAAATCCATGAGCTGCAACATATGGGAGAAGGCTACACTTAGGCAGGCTTGTTTTGTAGAGATGCAATTTTGTTATTAGTTTACATAGCATCATCATGTAATCATGTTGCCAAGTGTAGGCGTTTATATTTTGTTTGATTGGAATGTAACCGCTAAGGATTTATGTCTCATTATAGTTGAATATTAATGTATGAACTTATAGCATTATAAATATGTAGCTTTGCTGAAATTGTGATATAGATTACCATATGGGAATTGTAGTCATATGATGCCTTGGATGTAAGCTATTGTTGAATGGAATCTCTATGGAATGTGCATGGGATGTAAATTGCTGCTAATGCATGTGTTCTTGCTGTCATATATTCATGAATTTGTTGATATGAGCTAGTTGGGCAAGTAGGAAGTAGTGTTTAAGTTTCGCAATGGTAATGGATGGATTGATGGGTAAATAGGGTAGATAAATACCATTAGGATCACACAAAACAAGGGTAGGTAGACTTGGAGTGTTTCTAGGATGAGATTTGGAGTGTAGGAGGCGAAATTTGGGTAATATAGTTACAGGAGGGATTCTCGCCGCGGCCAAGAGGGCTTCACCGTGGCCAAATGAGAGACAGAGTCGAAAGGCGTCGTGGCACAACAAACCTCACCGCGGCGCGAAGTGAAAAAAATCGCCCAGGAGGGTAACAGAACTAAAACTCGCCGCGGCGCGAGTCGAGAAAATTAAATAAGGGTTGGACAGAAGCAAAACTCGCCACAGCGCGAATATATTGCGCGTAGGCGAGAATCTTGGGAGTTGAGAGCAGTAGTTCCAAGAGGCGTTACGCCGCGGTGCCACATAGGTTGGCCGCGGCGAAGGTCCAACTCGCCTCGGCGAGATTTGTTAAATTTGTCCAATGATTCCAGAGAGTAACTTGGCCGCGGCGGGGAAGGTTTAGGCCGCGGCGTAAGTCCCCAACCTACTCTTTGAACCTAGAAACCCTAATTTCTCCAACGATAATGGTATGAGATGATATAGGAGAACTTGTGGGAGGTTATTGGGTATTGAAACTGACGGACGGTTGAATCATAAGCCTCTTATGGTAGTAGGATTTCTTTTATGAGAATTTTATTTTGTTGAAGTGGTATGGTGATGACTCTAACATCAAGGTTCAAATTTTAGGAAAAGGAGTGTGGAGAATAAGAATATGCAAAGGGAATTAACAAATAATCATGAAAATTCAAGATAGCAAATCTAGGGTTTTATGTGTTCTTTGTAAAATCTGACTTGATACCTTAATTTCTATAGCTAAATGAATGTTTAAATGAGCTCCTAAGATCCCTAGAAGTCTCCCCATGTGCTTCCTCCATCAAGAAAATAAAGCAAAGTCCATAAAGGCCAAATTACTTCCTAGTCTTGGCCTAAGAGGGTTAAGATACCTCAAGAGAGTTTTAAATTTTTTTAAACCCATTTTTGAGTTATATATGATGAATGAAAATAAGGGGAAGCCTTGGAAAGAATTTAGGAAGCCTAGAGAATGAATTGGTATCTTATGTTCCATAATATAACCTAAAGAAGTAATATGTAGTTAAACTCTTTTATTCAATTATATGATGACTCTAAGAGGCTTAAAAGGAGTCAAGAATCATATATGAAAGGAAAGAATGGAGCTTAGAATTTATTTGATGAGTGTTGCTTCATTAGGTGCATTCTTAAAACCATAAAAGGGTTAATAAACCAAGTTAGTGTTTAAAGAAGATGTGTGGCCTTAGAATAAATTCTGTGAACCTAATTGACTTTCATAAATTATGTTTAGGCCAAGAGAAACCAATCCCACACCTTTGTGTATGTGAAGTCGAGGAAGGGAGCATTGTTTCAAGGAGAAAAATGTGTGGTTGCATCCAAGGTCACTCACTCCTCCTTCTCTCATGCATGAATGCATGCTTGGCTTGTCTTTGAGTGTGTGTATGTGTATTTTAAGCCATGAAAAGTATTCTATGATGACTTTTATTCCATAGTGCCACGATGTTACATTTTGCTGTCATATGATGTTTATTATGTGTGCTTAGGTTTGCTTGGATGTGGTGAAGGCAGGAACCCTCAAGCCATGGTGAGGATGAGCCAAGAACCCTTTGAATTGGTTGAGATAATGTAAAGAGTCTCCAAAAAGTGAAGTTGACTCCCAAGAATAAGGTTGAGTCAAAAACCTCTTAAAGAAAGGGGTGAGGGAAGTCTAAAATCCACAAGTGAATAGGTGAGGCTAATCCACTTACTTGGCAAGCCTATGTATGCCATGTATGACTTGTTCAAATGCCAAGAATGCCTCTTGAATGATTGCACACTTTATGATACTCATGCATGCATTTTCAAGACTTATTTTGTATCTTTTATGTGTGATTGAAAGGGAAATGAGCTATTAGAATTCTTTGAATCTCATTCCCTCCTCTCCAATGTTCTAATATGCTAGGTGGACCAAGTGGACAAGGCAATGTGAGCCCACATCTTGGGAGATGAGATTATGACATCAAAGTGCATGAATTTTTGTCTTTATAGCCATATGAATAGCAAAGTAGCTTTGTATATATTATTTTTGAGATGTAAGCTCATGTATGAATGTAAAATGATGTGTGACTCTTGTATAAATTATATGTGGCATGAAATCAATAGAAATGGCAATTATGGCTTCTTGATGGCTTGGTGCATTAGTGTATAAATGGAAATGGAATTGCCAAATTGAGATGCATGAGGTTTGGAACCACTTGGGTAGTTCATACAAGTCATATTCATCCTTTTAAACTTGCCTAAGAGGTGCCAAACATTAAAGGATGCCATTTGGACACTTTTGGTATCTCATATAGAGTAAAATTGACTATATTGGAAAGCTATACCACTTTTTTTCCAAATGAGTTCTTCTTGGTCTAAGATTTTGTATACATTTAGAACTTGTTGAGAGTTTTTTGGAAAGATAAAGTGCAAAATTTTTGGAGCTCTATGGAATATTTGATAAATTTTCAAAATTGGGAAATTTTTTGAAATTAGTTCAGTGCACTGTTCATTATGGTCTGAAATTAAACTCTGTCACTCATATGACAAATGATGTCCAATTACCACAAAATTTTACAAAGAGAAACTAGACCTTCCCAGTGACCTGTGCCAACTAGAAGCACCCCATTTGGATGTCTAGAGAGAGATATATAAATTTTTGAAGTTTCTATCCAGTATCAGGCATCCAGACAGATCTAGGTTATTGTTTGATTGGTTTTCAAGACCTACACATGCCTAAAATGTTTGAAGTTATTTTTTTACTCTAGCTAATATCTGTAGCTTTCCATATTGGTATCATTTGTGGGGATTGGATTTTTGTGAAATTAATTGGATGTTTTTGAATTTTATAGTAGAAACTTATATTAGTACCAGTAGCCAGTCGAACCTTTGCATCTTTTCGAATGTCAAACATCTTCTACTTGATGTTTCATAAATTGGACATATTTGTAGCATATATTAGACATCCGTAGCTTTCTAGAATGGTAAAAATAGCATGATTTTGATTTTTCTAAAAGTAGTTATGATTTTTCAAAACTTGTAACAGAAAAGGAAAAATTCTGGCTGGGGCTACAACTATGAATTTCATGTATTCTCTTGTCTTGCATGAGTTCTAGGCTAATTTTGATGATGGAATTAGGTTTTATTTATATAATTAAATATGAGAATGTGATACATGAGCTTACATGGTCCACGGGACACCAAATGAAAATTTTATATGCTACACAACACAAAGAAATGCAATATTTTAATACCATTTTCTAACTTTCTTGTGTAACTCACGGCATGAGACTTAGAAGTAACATAAGGAAAGACTAGAAATTCATGGTCTGACATTTATGGCGTTTAGGCCAAGAGAACATAAATCCACCTAGGTGTGCTTGTGGGACCGAAAAAAGGAAGGAAAGGGATCAAGAAAAGCTTGCATAAATCTAAGGTAGCTCTCCACCCCATTTTCCTTGTATTCTTGTGTGCATATGTATGTAATTGTGTGATTGTGTATGCTCTTATGACTTGAGAACATGCCACTTGATGCCTTGACATTACATTGGTACTAATGTGTTTCCTTGAATGGCTTTGGTTGTGGAAATGGCTTATAAGGGTGAGGATTAGCCAAAAATCCCTTAATGAAGGTGAGGAGATGCGAAAAGTCTCATGGCATGGGTGAGGCAAGGCCAAAAGTCTCTTGAAAGGGTAAGGCCAAGTCCAAAGTCCCTAGGCTAAGAGTGAGGCAAATCCAAAAGTCCTAGAAATGAGGTGAGACAAAACCAAAAGTCCCTAGAGCATGTTCTTGCCTTGAATGTAAATAAGTGGCATGGAAATTGTGACTTTGCATACTTTATGGTTGCCAAACCTTCCACACATATACTTTGATATGTAAATGCCTTGAATGTATGTGTGAATAGGTGTGTGAGCTATTGAGATTCACGGAATCTCACTCCCCTTCCCCTTCCATCTTGATATGTCTAAAATGCTCCCAAGATACAAGGAAAGCAAGCCAAGAGCCTTAAAGAGTTACAATTGGAATATTTTGTTGTTCTCTTTGTGTATAAATGTCAAAATGAACTTATACAAGTTATTTTTGTAATGTTAGACCTTGAGCAAGTGTAATATGATGTATGAATATTGTATAGCTCTTATGTAGCATTAGATCAATGAGAAGGTAGAAATTGACACCTTGATGGCTTGTGATGATTATGCATTCTTGAGGGTGGGATAGCCAAATTAAGATGCACAGGGTTTGGAACCACTTGAGTAGTTCACACAAGTCATATTCATATTTTTAAACTTGCCCAAGAGAAGCCAAACATTAAAGGAGGCCATTTGGAGACATTTGGTATCTTATATGGAGCAAAAATGATTATTTTGGTGAGCTATACCGCTTTTTGTCCAAATGAGATATTCTTAGTCTAAAATTTGATATTCATTTAGAACTTGTTGAGATATTTTTAGGAAGCTAAAGTAGGTATTATTTGGAGATCTATAGAATATTTGGTGAATTTTTGAAGTTGGCAAATTTTCTGGTTTGGTCAGTACACTATTCATCTAGTCTAAAATTTGTTCTGTATCAATCATAAGGCAAACGATGTCCAATTGCCATGAAATTTTATAAGACAAAACTAACCTTCTCTGGGACTTGTATCAATTAGAAGCACCTCATTTAGATGTCTAGAGGGAGAGATATTAATTTTTGAAATTTCTATCCTGTACTAGGTGCCCAGTCAGACCTGTGTTAATATTTGAGTAATATTTGGGACTTGAACATTCTTGGATTGGTCTAGAACTATTTTTTCTCTCTAGCTAACATCTTTGGCTTTCCAAATTCTATATATTGCATGGATTGGATTTTTTTAGAATTAATTATGAATTTCCAAAAATTATATCAGTAACTTATATTAGTATCAAAGGGCAGTCAGAACTTCCTGCCTTTTCTATTATCGAACATGGTCTAGATGGAATTTTCATAGTTGGTACTTATTTGTAATGTAAATTTGATATCTAGATCTTTCTAGAAAGTTATAGTTTGTATGATTTTAATTTTTCTAAAATTAGTTATGATTTTTCAAAGTTGCCTCAAATTCTGCCACCTTGAAACCCGAGGCAAAATGTGATTCTTTTGGATTTTTGGTTCTTGATCCATGGTTTATGTAGAATTTTAAGAGGTTTATGACTTATATGGATGGAAAATAATAAGAGAATGATGTTAAGGAACTCATGGGATCCATATAACGTGAATTGAAAAATTTTACCCTAACATAACGTGATAAAAGTGTGTTATTTTCATGCTTTTCCTTAGTTTTGTCTTATGAATGTCCACTAATTGCCCTGAATGGCCGTGCTCAAATGGAAGTGTTTCCATTTGTACCATCAGTCTGCACGTAGATCGAGAAAGCGATGATCAAGTAAGATGAGGATGACGTTTCCATGCCTCATACTTCATCTAGATATTGTGTAACAAAAGGGATGTGATAGGGTTATATGATAGGTTGCATTGGATCACCGATCCCTATATGATTTAGGCAGTCACAATGTCTTGCTAGAGGCCACTTGTGACTTGTGGGTTAAATAGTGTCATTGGCCCACTGCCAACATCATATGGATCTACAGGGTCGCACATAAGAACAAGTTAACTCATGCTAGAATATCCAAATTCATTAAATCTAAAATTGCGTTTAGATTCAATGAATGTCACGTTCAATTTAGGGTAAAAGAAATTGTATAAATATATATTTGATATATATATATAATTTATAAAATTCAAAATATATATGTATATATATATTTATATTTTGAAATATATATATCCTTTAATTAATTTAAATCAATTAATTTTAAATTCAAATCTATGTGATAGATTTAAATTTAACCTAATATGATAATTTAAATTTAATTTATGAGATAAATTAAATTTAAATTTAGTTCTAAATTTAGATTAAATAATTGGTTAAATTTAATCTATTAGATAAACTTAAATTTAAACTAATATATTTAATTATGATTGATTTGATTTGATTTAAAATAATGTATTTTAAATCAATCAAAACATATCTGAAACCCTAAGGAGATATCTTCATAATAAAAAAAGGAAGAGGCTTGGGTTTCCTAGAACAATAGAACAACAAAAACCCTAAGGAGATAAAGCGTACGGATAGTGTATGGACACTGTACGCGCGACCTAGAGAGAGAGAGAGGAAGAGGAGAACATCTTCTCTACCAAGAACGTGTACTGACGTTGGTAAAAGGCGCTAGCATGCCGTTCGAGTTGAGCATCCGTTCATGTGGATATCGGTAGAGGGAGCAAATCTGTAGATCAATTCCTAAGATTCGACAAAAAAAAGATAAATATTTTTAGATCTACTCGATTTAAACAATATTGATGGATCAATGGGAAGGGATTCAGGATTTTAATTTTTCGCTGTGTATCCCTGAATTCCCAACACAAGGAATAAAAATTAACCCTAATTACCTCACTCAAATGAGTTAAATTTTGAAGCCAAAGATGAATCTCTATACTCTAGAGATCCTAAATCAAATCAAGCATATCCTCAAATGTTAATTATAACATAAATTAGATACTATAAGACTCAAGCATCATAAACTACTTAGAGAACACTTACCCAACCACTACAAGACTCTAAATTCGGATATGGTGTTCCTCACACTAGAAATCTCAAGATACCTCTCAATTTTCTGGGTAAATTCACACAAAATTAATACCTATATTATAAATCAATTATAGGGATCATAAACTAGCCAAAACTACCTCAAGATAGGAATAAAATACTTACCTAATAATACCCCTAGCTAAATCTCCAAAAATCTTTCAAGATAGCACTAAATAACACATTTCATATTTTAGGTGTAGGTGAAAATGCTCTAAATGAAAAACCAATCAAGTCAAATTGAAGAAGGAGAGGAGAGGATTAAGTTATATATCAGTTACCTTAGCTGATTTTCACTCTAGAAGTGGGTAAAAGATGTATTTTTACTAAGAACCCTAGCCTCCTTTCTTTAAGTGTGAAAATGAACTCTTGCCTCTTGTGTTTTTTGTAGAATGGGAAGGGGTTAGAGTAGTTTTAGGGTTTATATAGGTTTAAGATAGGTTGTGGGCTGACCCAAAGGGCCAAAATTCACTTGGGTTTAGATAGGAGTTTATTGGGCCACAAGTTGAGAGTTTATGGTAGGTTTGGGCTATCTTAAGGGTCCATTTAATTTGGGTCAGCACAATATAGATGTTGGGCCTCTAAGATGTGGAATTGGATTTCCCTATGGCTAAGATTGGACTTTTACACTTGGTTCAAAGCATAATTAAATTAATCATAAGGCCCAAATGAATGTTCACCTCTCTTAATTAATTGCCCTAATTAAACCCATATTAATTCTAATCATAATTATCCTTAATAAATTTTGGGGTGTTACACTTATAACATTTCCAAAATTTCAACTATGTCCCTAAACTTTGGTTTTTTTATTTGAGCTCATTTCAAATCCTTTTTTAGAACCATTTTTTCATCAAAAAATTTAGATTCTCTAATTCATAAAATGCCTTTGGTTTTACCAAAATTAGATTTAAATTCTTACCAAACAGTCTAGTCAAAGTTGTAGTCAATTGACACTTTAAAATGCAAACCAAAGGGGTTTAGACTATTCTAAAGGTTCTTATGGTTTTTGGGGCCTCTAAGAACCCTAAAAAACTCAATTTTCCCATTTAAAATTCCCTTCTTTGAGTTTTTTAAGAGTTGTCTAAAATTATGAAAATTCCATTAGCCTTTACAACTCTCTATTAAGCTATTTTAACTCCAATTTCAGGTTATCATAAGGCTCTTAACTACATTTTTAGATGTTCTAATTAACATCCATATCTCAACTAGCGTCAATTCACTTTACTCTAGGGTCCTCATTCATTAATCAAATAATTTCAATTTTAATTTCTCGTAATTCTTGTTGGTTGTCACTAGGCCTGTAGCCCCCTATAAGTAATTCATTCCACTCTTTAAGAATGAATGATATTACACCTTCCTAGTCAACTTTGTCAAAGGCATAGCTAATTACAAAAATCCCTTAATGAACCTCCTATAGTAGCTATAATATCTGGCTTCTCTAAAACTAGATTGAAATCGATGAGATTACAAAAGAAGACCCTACAATGAAATGATTAGAGGCTAAACAAGATTAGAATAATAATCTAGACATTTAGAAATGGGAATATCAAGCCAATGAAGGCCCAAAATTAGAGCAAAAGTGACTAAATGAAGAAGCTGAAAATATAGTGGCATTTTTGTAATTTTGGGTAACTTTTTGAAAACTCAAAGAAGGGAATTTTAAATGAAAAAAATTTAAGTTTTTTAGGGTACTTAGAGGCCCCAAAAATCATAAGAACATTTAGAATGGTTTAAATCCCTCCGATGTATGATTTAAGCCATTGGTTGACCGAAATGATGTATATAAGTAAACCTTAATGCTATTGGGTCATTACCAATCAATCACAATCATTCATGTATATAAGTGAAATAAATCCTTAATTAAAAGCATTTAAATTTATTACCCATTAACTTCCAACTCCCAAGAACCCTTTACTAGTGCTTCTAAGTCATCCCTTGATGTTGCCATAGGAAAAACCAAGGTTTCTAGGTTAATATAAGAGTTTGAGAACCTTTGTCGCGGCTAAATGATTTTGTGCTGTAGCTAATTGCCCTTTTCACCAAGGCTAATTCCTCTCTGGAACACCACCAGACTCACCCCTCGACTCTTGCCACAGCAAATCACTCTCTATTACCCTCCCTGGGCAACTTGGTTACTTTTCGCCACGGCTCAGCCTATTTTGGCCGGGATGAAACCCTGTTTATACCTACAATTCCCAAAATTTTATCTTATACACTCCAACTCTCCCTCAATTTGTGAGACTCTAATGGCATTTATCTACTTCATTCACCCAACTAATCTATCATTACTCATACAAGAGTTAAGTGTTGATTCCAACTCATTTATCTATCCTATAATCACAACTTTATGAGTTAATGACAGCAATAATGTGAAAACTATCCACAATTGTCATTCTAATACATGTCTCATAGGAGGTTTCGTGCATTACTAGTTTGAGTCAGCATCATTACATCACATGATCACATTTACTAGAAAGTAAACCATATCATAGGATCCATAAGGTTCCATGTCAAATGTTGTAAATTCATACATCAAATACCCATTTAATATGAGGCCTAACTCCTTAGTAGATACATTCTAAGTTGTCAACATATAAACTCCTACAGTTGGCAACATGATTACATGATGATGCTATATAAAAGAATAATAAAATTTGCATATACTCTACTTAGATCAACCCAAGTGTAGCCTCCCCCACACATGGTTGGAGCTCATGGATTTTCATCCACTCACTTCCCTTTATCCTTACCTGAAGGACCTTCACCTGAAATAGTTAGCCCATGAAATGGGGTGAGATGCCAATCTCAGTAACCAAAGGCAAATTCCATTCATATATTCTAATTTAATTAACATATATGCCTGATATTATATAAGCATTAGAAAATGTAGCAATCATATCAGCAAATGAAACAATTAGGCTATCAATGATTACTATCCCATACTAGCAATCATATTTTCACATGTTAAAGGCCAATAATAGCGGGAGAGACCTATCCACGGCACTCATTCCCCAATGAGCACAACCAGGGCTCAGTGCATCTGGGGTCTAATCATAACTCGGTGCCCGATCAAAGCACATGCATGGATGGCAGCTGCACCATAGCTCCACCATAGACTACAAGGTCCAAACATAATACAACAGATAGCCAATTAATTCATTTAGCAATTCAAATCTTTCATGTGTAGCAAATATAAAATTAAAGTAGATATATGCGTTAAATTACAAAATCCCTGGTTACTTCACTTGTAGCCAATTCTTTAAGAGCCAATTGAATGCTACTGCAGCCTATGGATACAAAATCAAGCCATTACTAATTCTAATAATCATTTATATTAGCAAGCCCATCACTCAAGGAGTTACACTACAAAGGACTACTCAGAAACACTTACCAATTACCACAAGAACCAAATTCGGATTTGGTTGAGCCTATACCAGTAGCCTCAAAATAACACCTCAAATTCTGAGTAAATTCGCATAAAAATAATAACCATATCATAAATCAGCTATAGGGGCCCCAAACAAGCATAAAATGCATCGAAATAAAGAGTTTATACTTATCTAATAACACCCCTAGCCTCAACCTACGAAACTTCACCATGGAAACATCAAATAGCAAGTTTTAGATTTTGGGGTGTGGGTGAAATGCTCCAAATGAAAAACTAATCAGGTCAAATTGAAGAGAAAAAGGAGGGGTCAAGTTATATAACACTCACCTTGGCTGAATCTTTCTCTAGGAGTGGAAAATGATGGAATTTTATTGCTAACCCTAGCCTCCCCTTCGGACCTCCGAATTTGCTGCTTATATTTGTGTTTTAGCAAAGTATAAAAGGGTCTGCATATGTTTAGGGTTTAGTTGGGTTTAAGTTGTGTCCTAACTGGGTTATGGGTTGACCTAAAGGCCCAATTCCTAGTAGGTTTTAGATTTAAGCTTTATTGGGCTAAGTTTCATGAGTTAAGGTGCAGAATTATAATTGGGTTAGGCTAAATTTTTAAGAGCTCATTTAGTTTGGGTCTACATAAGGGATGTTGGGCCAATTATAAGAGTTTATGTAAATTGAGTTTTGGGCCTCTATCTTCTTAAACCAAATTGGGCCATTACTAGATGGTCTCTCTTAGGCTAAGACTCATACTAGAAAGTTGGGTCTGCACCTATAATCATTAGGCCTCCATTAGTCCCTAACCATGGTCTACTTAATTTAATTTAGGCCTATATGAAGTTTTTAACACAATTAAATCTTGAATGTTAATGATTTATTGCTCTAGAAATTTCCATTCCCATAGCTTACTCAATTATTCCATATTAATTATTTTTAATTAACCAAAACCTATGATTAACACCTTAATTAATTTTTGAGGTGTTACAAAAAAGACAGTTCTCAAAAAGGAGCTAAAATGAGTGAAAACAGAAAAAATGAAGTTGAAGGGCAAAATGAGAATTATGAAAAATATTATAATTTATCTCCCTTCTTTTTAAAACAGGCCAGCACATCTTCCACCATTTAAAAAAAATTCCCTGGGCCTAAAATAGAGCTCTAAGTAGCACCAGAGGAAGAGGAAAGTGGGAGGAAAATAAACCAGGAAAATATATGTATTTTGGCACTTTTTCATGCTTCTTCCTTCACTAACTTGATTTTCCTCTTTAAGCCCTTTCTCCTTATGGTTTTAGCTTCCTTAGAGGAGGTTTTTCATGGCTGAACTTGTGGAAAAAGATAAGAATTTGAGGAAACCAATCTTTGCATCAAATTCTCCTCTTGAAAAGCTTTAAGATGGTGTATGAAACATGATACAAAATTGGCTCTTCCTTAGTTCTCGCTCCTTCTCCCAATTTGGCCAAGAGAGGTCCCATGCAGAAGGAGGATTTTTTGCTTGAAAACAAGGCTGACCCAAATATTTTGAAGTATGGAGAATTAGAATATGCCATTAGATTCAAGAAAGGAGCATTAGGAAATAAGATATAAAGGTTAGGGTTTCAATTGCACCTTGAAATTTTTAAAGCTTTAGGAGGATAACCCAAGCCATATTTAATCATATTTAGACTCTAGAGAAACTAAGGAATATGGGTATGTATTAAGCTTCCAAGAAAAATAAACAAAACTCCATATAGCTTCCTAAATACATATGATTCGACTAAGCTTAAAAAAAGCATCTAAGGAGTGTTTCCTTAAGTTCTAATGAATTTAACGACTTAGATGTGATGAATAAGGAATTATGCAAGCATTGGATTGAATTTAGGAGCCTTAGAATGGAAGTTGAAATTTTAAGGACCTAAATGAGATTAATGAAGACAGTTGGTTCTAAACCCTTCCAACCAAGGATGTAATGGTTTAAATGAGTCTCTTGAGAGTTCTAAGACTTATAGGAGGTAAGAGTTTGGGGTTAGGAAAGCAATAACCAAATGTTGCTTCATAAAGGACCCCAATTAGTCATGATTGATACCTTAAGTCCTAATGAGATTAAATGAGCATTTTGGAACCTAGAATGAGTTCTATGGGGTTAATTTGTTGTGTGATTGTCGTGTGTAGGTCACATTAACCCAAATTCACTCATTTGTGGGTGTCAAGGCAAAGAAAGTAAGGAAAAAGGAGACCAACAAGTGGATTAGTGGTACATGCAAGTTCCTAGAGCCACAAGATAGCTTTATCTCCCTCTCTTGCATATGTTTGAATGTTTGAATTAGTTGTAATGCTTGTAGGTGTTGTTGCTTGGTGCATTCATGATGTATGTTTTAGCATAGCTTTCATATTGAATTATATGAATGAGAATGATATATATTTTGGCTCCTAACCTCCCTAGGGTATGGAATTGAGTGTAGTAGCTGTTCCTAGGCCTCAAAGTTGAGAAGAGTTAAGCCTAGCAAGTTTATGAGGATGCCATGGCTATGAAAGGAATGAATTTTCTTCATATCTTATGATGCATTTGATTCATATAAGGCATGAGCATTACATTCTTGCACCACATGCATGGCATACATTCATGACATTCTTATATGTATTAAGTTGGTTGAGATTAGTTACTGAGATTCTCCCAAATCTCACCTCCATGCTCCCACTAACCATTTTAGGTTCATCAAGTCAAGTCCAAGATCATAAGAAGCCCTAATACTAGAAAATGATATATTAAAATCTCATTTTGTACCAATTTGTTGTATATGTATGTATATGCCACTTTATGTGTATTTTGATGTACTCATGTGTATATGATAATAGCACTTCATGTTTAATGATGGAACCATATGTAAAAGTATGAGAATAGTCATGTATGATGTAATTCCATGGCACATTTGGCTTATAGCATTTATTTTCATGTAAATAGCACTTTTAGCAGCGAAAATTTGCATCATTGAAAGCTAGATTTATTCATTCTTGGCTAAATGGACCATGTGAGCTTACCACTTTCATTTTTTATCTATAACACATTCTTTCAATTAGATTTGTCATAAATTGAAGCTTAAAATTTGGGTCCAAGCAATGTAACATGAAATGGCATCTCTCATTTGGTAATTTCTAAGATTTCCATAATATTTGGAAAATCATAATTAATTCTAGAAAAATCTAAATCATGCAAATTATACCATTTTGGAAAGCTACGGATGTCCTCTAACAACCATAAAAATTTTAGATGAAAAAAAATGAATTTTGCCTTACAAAAAATGATGGAATAGTAACATTGGTCACTAATACATCCTACAACTAGACCTAAACTTTAAAAATTTATATCTCCCTTTACATAGCTCTAAATACAGTGCTCTCAGTGGCTCTAGAATTCTTATAATGTTGACTATATGCCTATAAAGTTTCATAAGTATTGGATTTCATTTGGCCTCTGAACAACACAAAAATGAAAACTGACCATATGAATAGTAACTTGGACAATTCTGCATAATTTGGCCAACTTTGAAAATTCAAAATAAATTCTCTAGAGCTCTAAAAATTGTGCTTTTTTGCTCTATAAAAATCTCTAGATGAATCCTATATTCATGCGAAATTTCATGCACCAAATTGTCCATTTGGTCAGTTTGTGATTTAGCTCAAGATTGTCACTTTATGGAACCATAATAGGGTCAAATGGTGACAAATGGTCTCTTCACCATTCCATGACCATTTGAGCAACTCCCAAAGCATAAATGCAACATGTATGAGCTTCTCAAATGGTCCAAATTATCATAAAACTCAAAATCACCTTGTTAGTTGTCATCATACACAAGTACATTAAGGCATAAGGATGTCAAACTCTCATATATGCATACATTTAATTCCAAAATGAATTCATACATCATATTTACATACTCTTGATTGTGCTTAATGATTTACATCTCATAACCTTTATATATATACACACTTTGACATCAAAATGCATAAATCTCTATGCTATTATCAAAGTTTCATTCTTCAAGGTGTTTGGCCTCCATTTCTTTCTCCACTTGGCTCACCTAGATATGATTAGACATATGTTGGGAAGAGTAATATTCAAAGAATCCCAATAGTTCTTTTACCCTTTCAAGCATACATACATGGCACATTTTCATGTCAAAGAATGCAAGCATAAAGGCTTCTAATAAGCATGCATGAACATATTTCCATATCACATAAACTCATACATATCAAATATAAGCTTTAAAGGATATTGGTCTAGCCTTACCTAATTTTTTTAGGACTTTTAGATTTGTCTCACCCACTTTTAGGGACTTTTGACTTAGCCTCACTCCTTCTTGAAACTTTTGGCTTTGTCTCACCCATTCTTAAAGACTTTTGGCATCTCCTCACCCATTCTAAGGGACTTTTGCATTCAAAATCCATTTCAAGAAGCATAATGGTACCATAACATGTAATCAATGGCTAGGAACTTATCTCATGGTTCAAACATACACCCAAGCATCCTATGAAAATCAAATATCCAAGAAATGCATACAAGAAAAGTTAGAGAGCTACCTTAAAAAGCTTTTCTTCCTCTTTTCAAGCACACATCTACCTCTAGGTGGGATTTTGATTTGCTTGGCCTAGACACATTAAATAAGACACAATTCAATCATTGAAACCAATTCTAGCTTCATATAAACTCTATACAAGCTTACTTTATCTTATAACATGGTTATGGTTCCATATAAGAGCATAATGAAGCAACCCCTAGAATATAGTCTTGGCTCTAGTTCCTTATTCATTCTAGGTTATATGACTCCATTTAGACTTATTAGAGTCATCTCTAAATCAATTCAAGGAGCCTAAACTCAAGTTGCTTCTTTATGTCTTAAAATGGAGCCTAAACTTCCATCTCATAAACCATTGCTTTTAAATTCAAACCAATAACTTTCTTGGTGATTATTAATCATATCTAGGTCATTCCTATCCTTAGAATCAAAGAAAAGTCTCCCTAGATGCTTGCACTCTACTTATGCTGAGACATAGCTCATGATATGAGCCTATGGAGTTTGTGTAACACCATCATTTCTAACTCATATCCATCATCCCTTGCATGCTCATGTGAAATAGAGTAAGAATAAAGTGAGAACTTCCATTAGATTCATACACTTTCTTAACGTTACGTCATGGTTAAAAATTCATTTCGATGTCACATGGACCATGTGAGCTCATGCTATGCATCGTCATATTTAATTGCACCATCACAACCCATTTCAATCCCAAAAACATGCTTTCAATTCATGGAAACCAAAAAGAGATATGGAACATGTATCTCCATTTTCGGCCAGACTTGGCCCCATTTCTGGGCAAAGTTTGGAAAATTATAACTAAATCTAGAAAAATCGAAAGCATGTAATCTTGGTCATTCTGGAAAGCTTGGGATGTCTACTTCCTACTACAAATATGTAAAAGTCCTAACATCCCACACACAAGACATTTGACACACGAATTGGTCTGGAGGTCGGATTGGGTTCTACTACTGTCACAATTTACTGATATGAACTTCAAAAATGTCCAATTAATTCCAAAAAAATACAATACATGAAAATGATACCAATATGGAAATATGTGGATGTTAAATAGAGAGGAAAAATATCTCCAGATCAGTTCATCAAGCCAAGCTCTCAGAAATTGATGGAATAGTACTTCTGGTCAGGTAAGATGACTGATACTGGCAGAAACTTCAAAAATTCATATCGTCCTCTCTAGACCTCTCCAAATGAGGTGCTTCTAGTTGCTACAAGTCATTGTGAATGTCTAGTTTCTCCCTACAAAATTTCGTAGCCATTAGACCACGTTTGCCCCTCGGATGACACAATTACACAACTGACCAAATGAACAGTGCTAGTGCAAATCCGAAATTCTGATACTAACTTTGAAAAATCATAGAAAATTCTACAGACCTCCAAATGACCTAATATTTAGCTTCCCAAAAATCTCTAGGCAAGATCTAGTCACATGCCAAATTTCAAGGCAAGAAGAGGTCATTTAGTCAGACTTTGATATAAGAGGACAAAGTGCCAATTTCCTTTGCTAAAAGAGGGCTCCAAGGGTTCAAATTGGCTTCTCATACTCCTAAGGCTCTATGAGCACGTGGGAAAGCATCAACATAGACTATTAAACATGGGTCAAATTTCTAACAATCCAAATTTGCAAAACTCACTCTCCCACATCAAAATATACACCATGTACATAATGCCAAGATCTTGCTATTCATACCAAAAACTTGCTACATCATGCACTATAGTTCTAATTCTCATACATATACAATAAGTATATCCATTTACAAGTATTCATAAGTACCTACAACATGTACATCATTTGATTACATCTCTTAGCAACAAAGTGGTGACAAAATGATGATTTCACAATCCTTTGCCAATTTCCCTAGCTTCAAGCTTGGTGGCTCCTATGTCTTTGTTCACTTGGTCCACCTAGCATGTTAGGATAGTGGAGAGGAGGGGATGAGATTCAAAGAATCCCAATAGCTCATCACTCATTCAATCATACATAATACATGTAAAGCAAGCTTTTCAAATGCATGCATGGAAAAGTGGAAGTCATGGACATTTTAAAAACAACCTTGGCACATGAATCAATCATACAAGACTTTCAAGGGTTTACCAAGTGTTTGGATTAGCCTCACATTTCTCCTCATGGATTTTGGACTTGCCTCACCCACTCTTGAGCACTTTAGACTCAACCATACTCTTCGGAGTCCACATTGCTTTTGGGAAATCCTTTGCTTTGTCTCAACCAAGTTCAAGGGTTCTTGGCTCATCCTCACCCAAGGGAAGAGTTCTTGGCCTTTCCACACTCAAGCAAACTCATACAAACATCATGGATTCATTTAACACATAACATAGCATCAAGGTTCATGACATATAAAGGCATGCTAGCATACTTTTCATAGCTTAAAAATACACATACACACACTTTAGAACAAGCTAAACACACATTCATGCATGAGAGAAAAGGGAGAGAGCTACCTTATAGGCTAGCACAAGCCTTCCCTTTCAATTTGTCTTCTCCCTTCTTGATTTCACAATCACAACTAGATGGAAGTGCTTTTCTTGAGCCTAGACACACAAAGAGCATGGGATTACTCTCTCATAACTCAACACTAATTCACAAAGCTAGGGGTTTCTTTATAGCAAACCCTACCAAGCATATAAGAAACTAGGGATTCTCTCTCTCTCTAAAAGTTCACCAACTATCCTTCCTCTCTCAAGCTCTTAAGAAAGGAAAGCAAAGAGGAGGAAGTGAAGATACATGAGTTTTTTACTCATTCTTGACTAGAACAGAGCTTTCTTACTCAATAACCCATGGAAAGGAAACTTAGAAGGAGAAGAATAAAATCAAGAAGAAGAAGCATGAAAAGTTTTAAAGGTTCTTACCTTTCTTCCTTAGCTTCCCTTCTTTCTCTCTTAGTTTCTCCTAGTTTCCTTCTCTCTCTCAAGCTTTTTTTCTGTGCTTGGATGAAGCTTAGGTCGGTTTAAGGAGAAAGGAGGAGTTTAGATGCTTTAAGAAGTCAAATTCTCTTTTTTCATGCTTTTTCGAACTGACCCTCACTATAGCAAAGCATAACCCTCACTACGGCGAGCACGTATCAGTCCTAGACCCCTACTTTCACTACGGCGCGCGCTACAACGAGCAGCTCCCTGGTTTTTGTATTGGGTGCCCACACTCGTTATAGCTAGAAGCATTTTCGCTATAGCGAAAAGGCACTCTTGCTATAGCTAGACTATTTCTTGCTATAGCGAACAGGTACATTCGTTATAGCTAGCCCATTTCTCGCTATAGCTAGCAAACTTAGAAAATTTTCAACCCTTCAAAAATTTTCAGCTTTTTTTTTTCTGGTTGTTACAGTTTGCTTGATTTTTCTTAACAAATTGGCACTGTAAAGCTTCCTAGATGTCTTATGATCTCTTACATACTCTTACATAGGCTAATTTATCCTTAGAAAGCTTCAAGAATTGCTAGGTACCACAAAATCCCTAAGTCATACAACTTGAATTCTAAAGCTTCGCTTTTAAATACAATTGCATATTCTTAATTCTCATACTCTAGAACCCTTGTTCTACCATGGTTTGGTCAAAATTGATCTCCTTTTAGATGGCCTAGGGTTGGTCGAAACTATGCATAGGAGAAGGAGCAAGAAGAAGCAACAAAATCCATGGAAGTTTGCCTTGTTTGCAAGCTTTTCCAAATAGCTTTCTAATGCTCCCAAGCTCTTTTATAAACTCTCCCTTCTTCTTGGTAAACCAAACATAGAACAACCCCACTTTAATCCCAAAATCATAGGAGAAAAGAGGAGAACAAGTTTACTAAAACAAGAAGCATGGAAAAAGCCTTAAATCCTTACCTTTTTACTTTGTTTTCTTCCTCCCTTGCTCACCCTCTTGTGCGTCTCCTTAAGAGGGTCTCTCTTCTAGTTTGGAGCAGAAATAAGGTCAATGAAATGAAGAGAGGAGGTGGGACGTGAGATATAAGAAGCAAGGCTACTTAAAATACTTTTTAAAAATTCTCATTTTGTCCCCATTTCTTGGTTCTTTCCGTTTAGGCTCATTTCAACTCCTTTTTGAGAACCGTCTTTTCCATCATGAAATTTAGTTCCTCTAATTCATAAAATGTCTTTGGTTTCATCCAAATTAAATTTAAAATCTTTCCAGACAAATTGATCAAAGTTTTAGTTAACTAATGGCCAAAACTACTCACCAGAGTTGTTTTAACTATTCTAGGGGTTTCTATAGTTTTTAGGGCCTCTGAGAACTCTGAAAACTCAAAATTTTCATTTAAACATTCCTACTTTGAGTTTTCTAAAATTTATTAAAAATTACAAAAATACCACTCCCTTCTTTTTCCATTTTTTTTTTACTATTCTAGCTCGGGTTTTCGAGCATCTTAAGCTTTATATTTTCATTTTTTTAGGTCTAAATTATTACCTTAATTTTGTTTGGCTTCAAATCTTTCAATTTAGGAGACTTCCTTTTATAACTAGCTAGTTTCAAGCTGTTTAGAATAACCAAGTGTTACATATGACCATCTTGGGCAATGTATGTGCATTATGGTGACATTTGATGTATGAGTTGATATGAGATGTGTAGGTAATCTTGCGAATTAAAGGGTCAAATTTTGATCCACCTATTTTAGAATGATATGGAATGGTTAGAGAAGCCATTTAGGATGGAAGACATGTGCTCAAAGTGGAAGAAGCCTAATTGGATACCAAATGGTCCAAATTGGTACCTAAAATGGTCTTAAATTTTCCATAAACTACTCCCATGTTAAAAGTGACCTAAATGATCTAGTTTGAGCCTAAGATTTGGCATAGATTTATACCCCTCTAGAGCTTTTTGTAAGTGAAGAACCATAATTTTTGGAGTTGTACAAAATATTTTACAAATTTCTAAAATTGGATAGAATTTCAAATAGGTCCTGTCACTATTCACACAGGATAGTTTTAGAATTTCATGTCATTTAAAAGTCCAATAAAGTCCAATGCTCATGAAATTTTACAAGCATATAGATTACATTATAAGCTTTCTAAGGCTATCAAGTTTACAAAAAAAGGAGTTGTATAAAGGGAGTTATGAAACTTTGAAGTTGAAGGTTTGACTATGCCTGAACACTGTAGCAATCTCTAATATGCCATGATTTTTGTGGGTCAAATGAACTCAAATGGCCTTGAGGACTCATCTCAAGCTTTCTGTTGCCACTAAGAGCACCTAATTTGGAGTTGTGTAGATTAAGATATGCAATTTGAAAGTTCAGGTCTGCTATTTGCCTCCATTTCTGACCTATGTTATTGCTCCATTGTATTTGACTAGGCAAATGAGCTCCATTTCACCTAAAATTTTTACAGCATGTAGTCCACATCCTAAGCTTTTCATAGACACCTAATTTGCATAATTTGGAGTTGTATAACTCAAGTTATGAATGAAAGTTAGTGTAGATTTTGGCACCTATGCTATCATTTCGAGTTCTATAGGAAATTAAGGGGTTCCACAAGCTATGCATTATAACTTAAGTATGAACAAAATTTTTTATAAAAAAAAATGAGTTAAAAAAAAAAAAGAAATAATCAAGTTTGGACCCCTATGGTTCAAAATGACCCATAAATGGCTCGATTTTAGTGTCTAATTTCATGTAAATGGATATGATTATTGTATTTAAGCTTCATATGTGCATGAATATGCTAAAGATGAACTAGTTATGATAGTAGCTAGCTAGTCCTAAGAAGTTACGGATCTTGGTCACTATTTTGGGTCTTTCCCAATTCAGCACTACTTCCACCTTATTAGGATCTACTCCTACCCCTTGTTCCAAAATCACATAGCCTATGAACTTCACTTCTCATAACCAAAACTCACACTTGCTAAGTTTAGCATACAACTAATGCTCTCTTAAGGTCTAAAGAACTATCCTAAGATGCTCTTCATGTTCCTCACTGCTCTTTGAATACAATAAAATATCGTCAATAAACACAACCACAAACTGGTCAAGATATGGCCTAAAGATCCTATTCATCTAGTTTGGCAAAATGGTATGGGAATTGGTTAACCCAAATGGCATGACTAGAGACTTATAATAGCTGTACCAAGTCTGAAAAGTGATTTTAGGTATGTCCTCCACTCTCACTCTAAGTTGATGGCACTCATACCTAAGATCAATCTTTGAAAAGACTAATGCTCCATCTAATTGGTCAAGCATCATCAATTCTAGGCAAAAGGTATTTATTCTTAATAGTCATTTGGTTTAGTTGCCTATAACTAACACAAAGTCTAACTCTACCGTCATTTTTCTTGATAAATAATACCAGTGCTCACCTTTATGCATAAACTAGGCCTAATGAACCTTTTTCTAACAACTCTTCTATTTGATTTTTCAACTGAAGAAACTCAATGGGCACCATCCTATATAAAGCCTTAGAGATTCATCCTGTACTAGGAACTAAGTTAATTGGAAACTCTAACTTTCTTTGGGGGTAGACCATTAATCTTTCTAAGGAAAACTTTTAGGAATTCCCTAATCACATGTATATCATCTAACCCAGCCTTTATTTTAACATACAAGGAAAAAAAGACTAGAAACCCTTGGCAACCATGCCTAAGGTTCCTATTGGCTTGGGCAACAGATACACAAGTAAGCTTAGTCACAGGATAAGTTTAAGGTATATTAGCAAGTAAGGAAACAATCTTACAATTATAATTCAGTATCACAGTATTAGCCGATAACCAATCCATACCAATGATCACATCAAAGTCATGCAAAGAGATGCAAATCAAGTCGAAAGTAGTACAACAACTATTCAATTGTTCAACATAATTTAGGCACACATCAAACATAATTATAGAATATCCAGTAGGGGTAGACACAGATAATTCAAATGGCAACAGGCTAATTTTAAGACCTAAACGCTTAACATAATCATATGAGATGAAAGAATGGGTCACACCTAAGTCAAACAATGCATCTACTGTAATATTCGATTCTCTGAAAACAAGAGAAAATGCGAGAAATGTAACGTACGATTTCTCCGTAAATGAATGAAATTCACTAGATACAAAAGTAAGTCTCTCGAAATGACTTAGTTAAAGTCCCAAAAAATTTGGGAAGCATTATAGACTCTTAAAAATGAGAATCCCTGGCTCAGATGGAAAGAAAAATGAAGCTAGAATAAAAAACAAATTTGAACAAAAGTTGATAAAATGTAAGGGTATTTTCGTCATTTTGAGCAAATTTTGGAATTCACACAGGAGGGATTTCTAAATGAAAGTTTTAAGTTCTTCAGAGTTCTCAGTGTTGGGAATTTTGGGACATGTAGCGAAAAATTAAAATCTCGAACCCCTTCCCATAGATCTATCAATGTCGTTTAAATCAAGTAGATCTAGAAATATTTATCTTTCACCATTGGATCTCAAGAACTGATTTTTAGACCTGCTCCCTCTATTGGTATCCACATGAATGGTTGCTCAACTCCAACTGCGTGCTAGCACCTCTGACCAATGTCCGTACACGTTTTTGGTACAGAAGACGCTCTCTTCTTTCTCTCTCTCTCTCTCTCTCTCTCTCTAAGCGGTCGTACAATGTGTATGCTTTCTCTTTCTAGAGTTTTTCTTCCTTTTGTTGTTTTGTTGTTCTAGGAAAGCCAAGCCTCCTCCTTTTTTAATTATGGAGATATCTCTTTATGGTTTTCAGATATATTTGATTAATTTAAGATACATTATTTTACATTAAATCAAATCAAATCATAATTAAATATATTAGTTTAAATTTAAGTATATCTAATAGATTAAATTTAACCAATTATTTAATCTAAATCTAGAAATAATTTTAAATTTAATTTATCTCATAAATTAAATTTAAATTATCATACTAGTTTAAATTTAAATCTATCATATAAATTTGAATTTAAAACTATTTGATTTAAATTAATTAAAGGATATATATATTTCAAAATATATAAATATATATATACATATATATTTTGAATTTTATAAACTATATATATATCAAATATATATATTTATTTATTTATAAAAAATTTTCAACCCTAAATTGAACGTGACATTCATTGAATCTAGACGCAATTTTAGATTCAATAAATTCGGACATTCTAGCTCGAGTTAACTCGTTCTTGTGTGCGACCCTATAGGGCCATATAATGTTAGCAGTGGGCTAATGACACTATTTGACCCACAAGTCACAAGCAACCTCTAGTAAGACATTGTGACTACCTAAATCATATAGGGATCGATGATCTGATGCAACCTATCATATAATCCTATCACATTCCTTTTGTCACATGATATTTAGATCAAGTGTAAGGCATGGAAACGTCATCCTCATCTTACTTGATCGTTGCTTTCTCAATCTATGTGCAGACTAACAATACAAATGGAAACACTCCCATTCGAGCACGGCCATGCATTTCTTAGTCTCACTAATCGAGGGGCCTAGAGATATCTCTCTATTAATCAGATGGACAAATCCTATCTTGACTACTTATCTTCTTTTACATGAATTCTACTATGCCCAATCATAGCCTTTATGATCACCTGGTTAAAGATAACTTTTGACTATGCCAAAAAATAGTGTTCTTTATGTTAGAAAGTATGGTGATCTTAAGTCTAAGGGCTTGGTGACATGGTTATACATAAGACACACTGATGACTTAATCCATGTAGCTATCTCATGACGGGTCGATCCAGCATCTTGTTCCCTAACAAGTGCCTATGATTTTGATTCTTATATTTATATATGATTAACATATAATCATCAATCAAAATCATACTAGTCTTAATTCATCATCATTCCCACAATGATGATCGACTAAGGATATTTAGGATAATCAATATGATTTATCCAAAGATATTATTACATAGAACATCCAAAAAATATAATAATGTAATGAAAGAAACTCTTATTTCTTAATAAATTACAATGTTAGCAATATAATGATTGGCCTAGGGCACAATCTCTAACACTCAGAGGCCCTGAAAACTATCGGAAGCCCTGAGATAGTTAAAACCCCTCTAGTGGATGTTTTCCAATGACGATGAACCCAAACTTTGATAGATTTGTTCAGGATGGTTTTAACTCTAATTTGAGTGATTCTAAAAGTATTTTATTAAATTGCGAACTTAAATTTCATAATAGAAAAGATGGTTCCCAAAAAAGAGCTAAAATGAGTTAAAAACGAAAATGCCAATAATGAAGGGTAAAATTAGAATTTTTAAGAAAGTGGAAGCTTCTTGAACACTCTTTAAGTTTCTTGTATCTTCTCCCACTTCATTTGGATGACCTATTCTACCCAAAAACTAGAGAAAACACAAGCTCTCTTAGGCACACCATGGAGGAGAAGAAAGGAGGAGAGAAAGCAAGAAAAAGGTAAGGAATTTCATAGATTTTCATACTCCTTCTTCTTCCAAACTTGTTCCTCTCCTCTTAAGCTTTCTTTCTTATGATTTTATTGAAGTTTTTGGGATCTGTTTTGAGGGAAGAACAGAAGGGAAAATTCGGATTTGAAAAGAGGAGGCCAAGGAAAGTGAGAAACAAGCAAGAAAAGCCATGGAAACAAGGTAAAATCTTCATCCGATGGTAACTATTCCTCCCCCCTTCTTCTCCCTATTTTGGCCACATATATGTAGCTGCAAGAGGGCTTAAATTTTAGGGAGAACCAAGGGTGAATTCTATGAATTTAAGAGAGGAGAGTAAGAATATGCAAGGAAATTTTAGTAAAAGCCATTGATTTTCAAGATAGCAAACCTAGGGTTTCATGAGCTCTCTTGAAAATTTGATTTGATGTAATTGTTCCTAGGCCTAAATGAATGTTTGGATGAGCTCTTGAGATCCCTAGAAGGCTCTGTATATGCATCTTCCATCAAAAGAATGAAGCAAACTCACTTGGTGTTCATATAATGCATAGTTTCGGCCTAGGCTAGATAAAGTACCAAGGGGTAGTTTTAATTTGTTCCAAACTTAGTTTTGAGTTATGTATGATGGAAAACAATGAGAGGAAGCCTTGGACAAAATTTTAGAAACCATAGAAAGTAAGATGGCCTTGTATGTTCCATAATATGGCTTAAAGAAGCAACACCTACCTAGACTCTTTGATTTGATTGTGTGATGACTCCAAGAGGTTTAAATAGAATCAAGAATCATAAATGAATGAAGAGAATGGAGCGAAGATGATGTTTTCTTAAGATTGCTTCATTAAGTGCATTATGGAACCATAAAAGAGCCTTATGAGTTACCTAGCTTTTCTAGTGAGTGTGTGGCCTTAGAATGTGATTCAAGAGTATAATTAGCTTCCATATGATGTGTCTAGGCTAAGAGAAATGATCTCCACCTTTTTGGGTATGTAAGGTGTAACGTTCGGTTTTCATTAAACGACAGAAACAAATGCATTTTCAAAGCAAGTCCCCTGAAATGAATTAGTTAAGGTCCTGAAAAATTTGAGTAACATTCTAGACTCCTAAAAATGAGAATCCTAGCCTCAGACAGAAGGAAAATGGAGCTAAAATAAAGAAACAAATTTTGACGAAAATCTTACAAAACGTAATGGCATTTTCATAATTTTGAGCAAATTTTGGAATTCACACAGGAGGGCTTTTTAAATAAAATTCTTGAGTTCTCTGGGATTCTTAGAGGCCTTGAAAATCATGGGAAGCCCTGGGACAGTTAAATCCTCTCCGATGGACGTTTTCCAATGTCAGTGTACCTAAACTTTGATAGATTCATTCGGGAAGATTTTAGCTCTAATTTGAGTGATTCCAAAGGCATTTTTCTAAATTGGGTACATAAATTTTATAATGGAAAAGATAATTCTAAAAAAGGAGCTAAAACGAAGGAGAAATAAAAATGCAAAGAACGAAAGGCAAAATGGAAATTTTTGAAAAATGCTTCCTCCTCCCCTTATATATAGGTGGCGCCCTACTCTTTCTTTCATTTAGACTCAGAATTTTTTGCCCAATTTTACAGAAGAGAGCTAGGGTTTAGGCACACCAAGCAAGGAAGAAGAAGAGAAGAAATCCAAGCTTTAAGGTATGCTTTCATGGTAGTTTTTCATTCTTTCTTCCATCCAAACCTCCTATCCTTCATTCTCCTTTATTTTCTTTGATTAAAATGAAGTTTAAAAATCTGATTTAAGGGACAAACTTAAGGAAAATTTTGGATTTGAAGAAAGGAGCTTGGAGAAAGCAAGATTCAAGTAATAAAAAGCAAGAAAACTAAGTAATTTCTCTTCCTATGGTTGCCACCTTTGATTCCCTTTTCTTCTCCATTTTGCCACACCTAAAGAACCCTAGGAGGAGTTGATTTTTTGTAGAACCAAGGATGAATCTAAAGAAAAAGGGCATGGAGATTAAGAATATACAAAGGAAATTAACAAACAACCATTAGATTTCAAGATGCAAATTCTAGGGTTTCAAGTGCACCTTGTAAAATCTAATTTTGTATAATGATTCCTAGGCATAAATAAGAATTTAAATGAGTTCCTAAGATCCCTAAGAGGCTCTCCACATGCATCCTCCCTTGAGAAAACAAAGCAAACTCCAAGGAGCCCCATTTCCTCCATAGCCTCGGCCAAGCAAGGATAGCATAGTTAGGGAAAGTTCTAAATTTTTTTAAAACCATTCTTGAGTCACATATGATGAATAAAAGTGGGAGGAGGCCTTGGAAAAAATTTATAACCCATAGAAAGTGAATTAGTGCTTTAGGTTCCATATTATGACCTAAAGAAGCAATATGTAGCTAGGCTTTTGGTTTTGATTGCGTGATGACTCCAAGAGGCTTAAAAGGAGTCAAGAATCATATTTGAATGGAAAAAATAAAGCCTAGAATTTATTTGAGGGGTGTTACTTCATTAGGTGCAATTATGGAACCATAATAAGGGTTATAAGTTAAGCTAGTGTATAAGCAAATTATATGGCCTTAAAAGTGAGTCCATAAACCTAATTGGCTTCTATAAATTTTGTCTAAGCTAAGAGAAATCTTCCTCACACTTTTGTGTGTGTGTGGCCGAAAAGGGAAGCTTGGATTCAAAGGAAAAAGTGTGTAATTGTGTACAAGGTAGCTCTCTCCACCTTCTCTCATGCATGGATGTGTGTTTAGCTTGTCTTGGAATGTGTGTATGAGTATTTTCAAGCCATGAAAAGTATGCTAGCATGATTTCATGATGACATATTATCTTTCTAAATGATGTTATGATGTTTGTTTGAGTTTGCTTAAGTGTGGAGAGGCCAAGAACTCTTAACCATAGTGAGGATAAGCCAAGAACCCTTAAGATTAGTTGAGACAAAGCAAAGAGTCTCCCAAAAGCAAAGTGGGCTCCTAAGAGTATAGTTGAGTCCAAGAATCTCTTAAAGAATGGGTGAGGTAAGTCCAAAATCCATGAGGAAAAGGGTGAGGCCAATCCATCCACTTGGCAAGCCTTGGGATGTCTTGTATGACTTATTCATATGCCAAGCTTGCTTCTTAAATGTTCATGACATCTACTATATTATGTATGATTGAAAGGGAGATGAGCTATTGGGATTCTTTGAATCTCATTCCTTCTTCTCCAATGATCTAACATGCTAGGTGGACCAAGTGGACAAGGTAATGGAAGCCAACCACCTTGAAGAAGGGAGCTTGACAACATAATGCATAGTTTTAGTTCTTTAAGACTATATATATGTCAAATGATGTAATCCAATGATGTATATGGTCTATGACCTCTTAGACATGTGTAATCATGATAATATGTGATGTATAAATGTAAGGATATGATATGTGAATGCTAGAATGTAAATTAAGTATGTAATGCCAAGATATGCTTCTTGAAAGTTTGATGTGAGTAGGTATAATTGCATGTGACATAGCCAAAATGAGAGGCATCGAGTTTAGGACCCTTTGGGCAACTCACACAAGTCCTAATTATGCTTTTAGACTTGCCTAAGAGGTGCCAAACCTCAAGGAAAGCCATTTGAACATTTTGGTATCCCATATGGAGCTAAAATTAACCAATTTAGAACCCTATGTCACTTTTTATCTAAATAAGCTCTTATTATTCTAAGATTTGGCATGAAATTAAAGCTTGTTGAGAGAATTTTGAGAAGCTAAAGAACATAATTTTTGGAGGTCTTCAAAATATTTGATGAATTTTCAAAGTTGGCAAATTTTTTGGTTTTGTTCATGTCACTATTCACTCAGGTCTAAAATGAAATCTATCACATAGGGCTCAAATGATGTCCAATTTCCACAAAATCCTATACAAAAAACTAGACATTCCCAAAGACTTATGCCAACTAGAAGCACCTCATTTAGATGCCTAGAGAGGGAGATATGAATTTTCAAAGAATTTGTCCAGTATTAGGAATTTTACCCGACCTCAATTGTTATTTGATTGAATTTCGAGGCCTGGGTGTGCATGAACTGGTTTGGAGTTATTTTTTTCCTCTAGTTAACATCCACATCTTTTCATATTAGTATCATTTGCATGGATTTTTGTGGAATTAATTGGACATTTTCAAAGTTTGCTGTAGAAATCTGTGATAGCACTAGTGGACAGCTTGACCTCTAGACTTTTTTTAATGTCAAAAATCCTCTATGATGGATGTTATAGTCTGGACATATTTTTAGTATGAAGTAGACATCTGTAGCTTTATAGAATAGCTTAGAATGTATGATTTTAATTTTTTAGAATTAGTTATGATATTCCAAAGTTGTCACAGAAAAGTGGAAAAATCTAGCCAAAATTATGTATGTGCATTTTAAGCTTCCCTTCGAGTTTCTTGAGATGTAGGCCACTTTTGATGATTCAAATGAGTTGTATCCATATAATTAAATATGGAAACGTATTGTATGAGCTTACACGGTCGATGTGACACTAAATGAAATTTTTATACATGACATAATGCAAAAATATTCATTATTTCTATTGCCTTTTCCCTTGAAAGCTTGTATGATTCTTGAAATGAGATATCTAAAGGCATGAGATGAGCTAGAAATGATGGTGTTACATAAGGTCAAGGGAAAGGACTCAAGGTTTAAGGAAAAATTGTGTGAATGCAAGCAAGATACCTCTCTCCACCTTCTCTCATATATAAATGTGTGCTTACATTATCTTTGAATGTGTGCACATATGTTTTGAGCTGTGAAAAGTATTTTAGTATGAGCTTTTATTCTATGGTACCATGATGATGTTTTATGCATTCAAATAATGTTTTATATGCTTACCTTGGTTTGCTTGAGTGTGGAGAAGCCAAGAATCCTCTAGCTATGGTAAGGATGAGCCAAAAACTCTTAAACTTAGATGAGACAAAGTAAAGAGTCACCCAAGAGTGATGTTGACTTCCAAGAGTAAGGTTGAGTCAAAACCTCTTAGAGAAAATGAGTGAGGCAAGTCCAAAATCTATAAGTGAATGGGTGAGGCTAGTCCACTCACTTGGCAAGCCAATATATACTATGTATGACTTGTTCAAATGCTAAGAATGTTTTTTGAATGCTCACACATTTCAATATGTCCATTCATGCATTTTCAAGATTTGTATTGCATACTTTATGTGTGATTGAAAGGGAGATAAAATATTGGGATTCTTTGAATCTCATCCCCTCCTCTCCAATGTCTTAACATGCTAGGTGAATCAATTGAGCAAGGTAATAGAAGCCACCAAGCCAAGGAGAAGGGGATTGACATCAAAATGTATGAAATGGCATAGTTATGTCTCTTTTGTAGACATACACATGGCATATGATGTAATCCTATGATGAAATTGTTATATAATCATATGAACATATGTAATTGCCCAAATATATGATTTATGAATGAAATTTGATGACAAATGTATGAGATAGCATGTTTTGGATATTGAATGGCAAGAGCTAGTTTGTGTAATCTTGTGTGTATCATTAGGTGGATGAGTGAGTTTGAGAAATCTGAGTTTATGCACCTTTGAAACAAGTTTAGAGAGTCACTTTGGTGCATTCCCATGGCTCAAGTGGCCACACAAGCTTGGGAAGCAAAATTGAGCACTTTGATGCTAGTTGAAACTATAAAATGACTAAACTGGAACCCTATAGCACAAACTGACCAAATGGATGAATCTTCTCATGAAATTTGGCAAACATGTAGAGATCATTGAGAGACTTTTGGGAAGCTAAAGTATAGAAAATTTGTACCTCTACAGAATTAATTATGAATTTTCAAAATTGGGATTTTTTTGCTATTCTAGTGCATATACTATTCATATGGTTAATTTTGTGTTCTATGTCATCTGAGAGCCAAATAGTGTCCAATGTTTATGAAATTTTATGGAGATAAAATAGAGATTATAATCTTTCTATGGCCACCAAGATCACTACATTTAGAGGTCTGAGCAGAGAGTTATGAATTTTTGAATTTTAATGTCAGTACTAATAGCGCCACTTGACCTCCTATACTGTTCTATCATAATTTAGTTCTTAAATGAACTTCGCATGGTCTGGAGACATTCTTCCCTTAGATTTAACATCTGTAGATTCTTAGATTAACCAAGTTTGCATGATATGGATTTTTCTTGAATTAGTTATGAATTTCCAAAGTTTATGATAGTAAGCTATAATAGTAGCCTAGGCAACTAAGACCTTGGGTATTTTTCGAATGTTAAACATCTTCTAATTAATGTCTCGTGACCTAAAATATTTTTATCATAAATTAGACATCTGTAGCTTTCTAGCATGGTAAAGAATGAATGATTTTGATTTTTTTATAATTAGTTATGATTTTTCAAAATTTGTGATAGAAAACATGAAATTCTAGTCGAGGCTACACTATGGTATTTTGTGTGTTTCTTTCACTTGTATGAATTCTAGGCCACTTTTGGTGATGGTATAGAGTGGTATTAGTGAAATTACATATGGGAATGAGTTTATATGATCCACGAGACGCCGAATGAAAAATTCATCCCCTACATGGGATAAATTTATTAATTATTTTTATTGCTCTTTCCTTAGAAACTTTGTGAAATTCTTAGAAATGAGCTTAGATAAAGAATGAGATGAGCTATATAATTATAGTGTTACATCTACCACAATCATAAACAAGAATAGTACCTTGGATCCGACTAGGGGACCTATTAGCCTCTTATTGTGTAAGTGCAAACACCTATCCTTATGCAGGTGGTTTGACTGATGAAGCTAAATCTCGTGACACCATGCAAGTTCATGCATAGTGTCTAGACTTCCTTGAGTTATATCATATGGGGCATGGTCTACTTCTATGATTCCTTCCACACTTGCCATAAGTTGATGGGACACTAACTGAATTCTTCGAGGGTCTCATATTCTTGCTTTGGGGAACACTCCCTTGGCGTGCCCTCTTACCCCAGGAGCCACTACCACTATTAGTTCTCTTCTTGTTTTTTCCTTTAAAGGGCTCCATGCCTTAGTCACTATTACCTTCCATTGCCTTCTTCCTTTTAGCCTTACTCTCTATCAAGGCTCTTTTAATCATGTTACACTTCACTAATTCATCAAAGTTATAGATTTAAAGGGGTGCAATCTTATCCTTCAATTCTAGTTTAAGGCCTCTTTCAAACTTGTCAGCCTTCTATGGTTTATCATCAAATCATTTCAGGTATGAAGAGAAAGAAGACAACTGAATAAACTTTGTTGTATACTTGTACACATTCATTTCTCCTTGCTCAAAGAAGTTGAACTCATCTTCCTTATCAGCTCTCATTGATGGTGGAAAATATCTACTCTCAAAAGTGGTTTGAAAGCTTTTCCAAGTCAAAGTTATTCCCCTTGAAGTCAACAATCTAGAGGCATTCTGCCACCAATATTCCACCTCACCTTCCAACTTGTAAATGGCTAGTCTAGCCTTTTGTTCAGTGATGCATGTCATTACCTCAAAAAATTTCTCTAGTTGCATCAGCCATCTTTTAGCCTTCTCAATGTTTAACTTCCCTAAAAATGATAAGGGATCAACCTTTCTAAACTTGGCCAATATAATTGAGATATCATCATTTTTCCCTTTATGGCTTACACCAAGGTTTTGACCAGCACCAACCCAGCTTCCAACCAGCACTTATTGATTTTGCTTGTTCATGGTCTCATGTAATTGTTGCAGCACTTGAATAGTAGTTGCATGGGTCTCAGTTTGCTATTGAAGTCAGTTAGTCATTGCCCTTATAGTAGCCTTATGGGCCTAAGCTTGCTCCCTTATTTTGTTAGCCATTGTAGTCATGGCCTCATGCACCTCCCTTAACATCTTAACAGTTTGCTTATGTGCAACCATAACACCTTGCAATGCCATAATCACAACCAGAGGCTTCCCTATTGAGCTATAATCCAAGGGTAATCCAAACACAACTCCACCCATAATAGGGATATACAGATATAAGAAGCATCCTAGACCACGATGTTTCTATTCCTAGTATGCATGCATCATATTTGCTAAGTTTCCTGACCACAAAGTCTGAATTCATGCATAATTTCCTCAACCATTGCTCTGATGCCAAATGTAATAACCCTAGCTTCTAAACACCTCAATTGATCGTAATTAAGTCTTAACCTCTTATACTTTGAGTGAAATATTATTAATACTTCATTAAAAGTGGAAAATATAGGGAAAATTTGAACCTTATTATTCTTAGACTTTATTGATTAGAAAATAAAGCAACTTAACCTTATAGGAGATTTAGGTTATCAATTAAGTCCTTTAATTCATGTTACCATTGATTCTATACTCACCCAACCCTTTTATAGTTGCTCCTAAGTCACTACATAACATTAACATCATGACAACTAAGTTCTAAAGGCTAAAAATAAGAGTTTGTTATTTTAGGCCACAACTTGGACGCCTTCGCCACAGCTAAGTTGGCTATTGGAACTTAAAAACTAGATTATTGGACTTGTGCCTTGACTTGGTATACTCATGCCACGACTTGACTCATTTTTTGAGCTTGAAAATAAAATTATAGGATCCTCATAATGGCCAAGGCCTTCTATATTGCAAAAAGTTACTCTTGAGAAGTTCCTATTTCCCCAAAACCTAATTCTCACTGCAATAAGAGTCTCCTTCAGAGCTCTCCCAATCCTGTCACCTAATACTCGCTGCGGCCAGATTGATCTCAGGTACTCCCTAAAGATGACTTTGGGGGTAGTCCACTAATATCTATAGAAAACTCTACCTCTTTCTCTAAGGGTAGTCTACTAATCTCTCTAGGGAATACCTCAGGGAACTCCCTCACTACAGGGATCTCATCTATACCCTTTTCTACCTCAGCCTGAACTAAAATGAAAACTAGATACCCTTGACAAATATGCCCTAGGGATCTCTCAGCCTAAGAGGTGGCCATGACAGATAACTTAGTCCTCATACTAGGCACAGTCCCACACTCAGGTAAAGTAATACATTTATGGCTACAATTTAGTGTGGCATTATTTGCAGACATCTAGTTCATGCTAATAATCACATCAATATCAACAAGGGGCATATAAATCAAATCAAGGGTGGTAAGGCAATGATTAAATTGGATCACACAATTCAAACAAGCATGGGAGGTAATGGTTCGATTTCCTGTAGGGGTAGATACATGCAAATCATATGGAAGTGTATGCATACTCAGATCCAACCTCCTAGCATAGTCATATGATATAAAAGAAAGGCTAGTGCCTAAATCAAAGACTCTACCCTAGTTCTGAGGTCTGGGAGGAGGAGCCATCTCCCTCTGTTGTGCAATCAACGGAGGAGCCTGTGTGCAATCCCTGGCCATATGTCCTGGCCCACCATACCTAAAGCATACATTCTGCCCTGCATAACATGGTCTAGTGCCGTGATTCTTGCCACAATGGGGGTATGTGACAAGTGTGACGCTATCTAGGCTAGACTAAGTCCTTCGTCTCTTGCCTTTCCTTTTCCACTGGCCTTTGCCACCTCTCTTGCTAGTCACTGCAGCCTGTGATCCCTTTCTAGGTCTCTTAGGCTCAGGGAGGGGTAGTTTAGCACTGGAAGTAGGCTGCATCATCCTGAGATTTGTCTTTATCACTCTGCATACCTCAACAAGGGTGTTAAAGTGCCTAATTCTCTGTGGCACTACCCTGTCTCTAATCTCAGGGTGCAAGCCTTTCTCTAATCTATCTGCTCTCCACCGTTCATCATTGTGTCTCTGTAAGTAAGATGAGTATTAGGAGAGCTCTACAAATTTTGCTACATATTGGTCCACGGACATCCCCTCTATTTGTTTCAAAAGAATGAACTCTGACTCTTTCTCATCCTTGATTGAATTGGGGAAATATTTCTCATAGAATACCTAGAGGAATGCCTCCCATGTAATCGGGGAGTTCTTCACCCTCAGAATAGATTCGATGCCCTTCCACCAGTAATATGCTTCTTTCTACAACTTGAAGGCAGCCATCTTGGCTTTTTGCTCAAACGTACATTCCATTACCTCGAATATCTTTTCTAACTGCATAATCCAGGTCTCAGCTTTATCTGAATTCATCTCACCATCAAAGGTGGGAGGGTTGAACTTTCTAAACTGGGTGATAATCTTTCTAGTTGAGGGCTATTGCTGAGCTAGAGGCGTTTGAGCTGGTGGAATAAGGGCAACCATCTATGCATGTGGCTATGGGTCTGAGTGAGTCAGCCCTGAGTGCTTGAAATGATCTGAGTGGTTAGGTGGCCATGGAGGAGTAGGTGTAGGGCCCTGACTATCCCTCTTAGCAAGCCATTCCTGTAACTGCATGATAACAACCTGTTGCTGATCCAGGCGAGCCATGATAGACTGTAAGGCTCCAGCAACCAGATCACTAGGCCCAGCTCTATCATCAGCATGAGCCTCTCTAGAGGGCCAACCTCTCCTAGTGTTCACCATTATGCTGAAACATCATAACAAACTTTAACATAAAAAGGGAACACTTTCACACCATCACACACTCAATTCATCTATAACATAGCTCATCTGTATCTAGGCAACTCATAAACACAAGCCAAAACCCACATTAAGAGCTTGAACCTTTGCTCTGATACCAAAAATGTAACACCATAATTTCTAACTTATCTCATGCCTTTAAATAACTTAATTCCATGAATCAGGAAAATTCTCAAAGAAAAAGGTAATAGAAATATTGATTATTTTAGCGTTGCGTCGTATATAAAAATTCCATTCGGTGTCATGTGGACCATGTGAGCTCATACAACACATTCCCATATTTAATTACATGAATAAAACTCATTTGAATCATCAAAAGTGGCCTACATATCAAGGAACTCGAAGGGAAGCATGAAATATACATATTCATTTTTGGCCAGATTTTTGCTCATTTCTATCATCACAACTTTTAAAAATCATAACTAATTCTATAAAAATATAAATTATGCATTCTTAGCCATTTTGAAAAGCTATACATGTCTACTTTATGCTAAAAATATTTCTAGACCATAACATCCACACAGAGGATGTTTGACATGCGAAATGGTTTAGAAGTCAGGCTGTCTACTGGTGCTGTCACAGAATTCTGTAGCAAACTTCAAAAATGTCCAATTAATTGAATCCATACAAATGATACCAATCTAGAAAGCTATAGATATTAGATAGAGGATAAAAATAACTTCAGACCAGTTCAGGCATGTCCAGACCTCGAAACGTAATCAAACAATAACTGAGGTTGGGTGGAGTTCCTGATACTGGATAGATTTTTTGAAAATTCATATCTCCCTCTCTAGACATCCAAATGAGGTGCTTCTAGTTGTCACAAGTCACTGGGAATGTATAGTTTCTCTGTATAAAATTTTGTGACAATTGGACATCATTTGAGCCCTATGTGACAAATTCCATTTTTAGACCTAAGTGAATAGTATTATGACCAAAACCAGAAAATTTGCCAACTTTGAAAATTCATCAAATATTCTGTAGACCTTCAAAAATTCTATTCTTTAGCTTTCCAAAATTCTCTCAACAAGCTCTAATTTCATGCCAAATCTCAGATCAAGAAGAGCTCATTTGGACAAAAAGTGATATAGGGTTCTAAATTGGTCAAATTTGGCTCCATATAGGATACCAAAATGTCCAAATAGCTTTCCCTGGGGTTTGGCACCTCTTGGGTAAGTTTAAAAGTATAATTAAGACTTGTGTAAGCTACCCAAATGGTCCCAACCCTCATGCATCTCATTTGAGCCATCTCACTCATACTTATACACATTTCCATAATATTATTCAAGAAGGCACATTGACATAACAAGCTCATTTTACATTCTAATATTCTCATGCCATAATTTCTCACTTATACATGACACATCAACATATTTATACATGTTTATGACATCATAAGACATATACAACCATGGATCACAACATATGCTATTCTTATGGCCTTAAAGTAACAAAATTTTCATATTTTAATGTTATTCCTTCATCTCTCATGTGGTTGGCTCCCATTGCCTTGCTCTTTGGGTCCACCTAGCATATTAGGACATTATAGAGGAGGGAATGAGATTCAATGAATCCCAATAGCTCATCTCCCATTCAATCACACATAACATATACAATCAAGTCTTGACAATGCATGCATGGATATAATAGATGACATAAACATTCAAGAAGCAAGCTTGGCATGTGAATAAGTCATAAAAGGCATCCAAAGGCTTGCCAAGTGGATGGATGGGCCTCATCCTTTTCCTCATGGATTTTGAACTTGCCTCACCTATTCTTTAAGAGATTCTTGGACTAACCTTGCTCTTAAGAGTCCATCTCATTTTGGGAGACTTCTTCACTTTGTCTCAACCAATTCTAAGGGTTCTTGGCTCATCCTCACCATGGCTAAGAGTTCTTGGCCTCTCCACACTCAAACAAACCCAAACAAATATCATAACATCATTTAGAAACATAATATGTCATCATGAAGCCATGGCATATGAAATCATGCTAGCATACTTTTCATGGCTTGAAAATATACATACACACATTCTAAGACAAGCTAAGCACACATCCATGCATGAGAGAAGGTGGAGAGAGCTACCTTGGAAGCAACCACACACTTTTTCCTTTGAAACAATGCTCCCTCTTTCGGCCTCACACACACAAACGTGTGGGGATGCTTTCTCTTGGCCTAGATATAATTCATGGAAGCTAATTAGATTCATGAACTCAATTCTAAGGCCATACAATTTGCTTAGACACTACCTTGACCCATAAACCTCATTATGGTTCTAAAATGGTACCTAATGAAGCAACACCCATCAAATAAATTCTAGGCTCCATTATTTCCCTTCAAGTATGATTCTCGACTCCTTTTAAGTCCTTTGGAGTCATTGCATAATTAAAATCAAGAGCCTAGCTACATATTGCTTCTTTAGGTCATTATATGGAACCTAAAGCACCAACTCACTTTCTATGAGTTCTAAATTTTTCCCAAGGCCTCCCCTCATTTTCATTCATCATATATGACTTAAGAGTGGGCTTAGAAAAATTTAAAACTCTCCCTAGCTATGCAAACTCATCTAGCCCGAGACTAGGATCATTTTTGGCTTCTATAGAGTTTGGTTTGTTTTCTTAAGGGAAGATACATATGGAGAGCCTCTTAAGGATCTTAGGAACTCAATTAAACTCTTATTTAGGCCTAGGAATCACTATACAAAATCAAATTTTACAAGGTGCACTTGAAACCCTAGATTTTGCATCTTGAAATCTAATGGCTAGTTTGTTGTTTTCTTTGCATATTCTTGTTCTTCTCCCTCAAATTCCTAAGATTCACCCTTGGTTTGATTGAAAACTTAACTCCCTAAGGTTGACCATATATGGGTCAAAATACTCACAAGAGAAGGGAGGAAGAAGATCAAGTGGAAGGATTGCATGATACCTTGATTTCCTTGGTTTTTCTTGCTTGTTCTTCACCTTCCTTAGCTTCCTCACCTCAATTTCGAATTTTCCCCTTTGTTCTTCCCTCAAAACAGACCCAAAAACTTCAGCAAAACCATAGGAAAGAAGGGGGAAAAGGAGGAGAAGAGATTAACTAAGAGAAAGCATGAAAAACAAGCAAATTCCCATACCTTATGCCTTGAATTTCTCCTTCTTCTTCTCTCCCCTTGGTGCACCTAAACCCTAGCCTTCTTCTTTGAAATTGGGCAGAAAAATCTGAGACTGAATGAAGGAGAGAGTGGGGTGCCTTCTATTTATAGGTGGAGGAGAATGGCTTTTTCAAAAATTCTCATTTTGCCCTTCATTCTTGGCATTTTCATTTCTCCTTCGTTTTAGCTCTTTTTTTAGAACCATCTTTTTCATTATAAAATTTAGGTTCCAATTTAGTAAAATGCCTTTAGAATCACTCAAATCAGAGCTAAAACCTTCCTGAACGGATCCATCAAAGTTTGAGTACACCGATGTTGAAAAACGTCCTCCGGAGGAGATTTAACTGTCCTAGGGCTTCCTATGGTTTTCAGGGCCTTTGAGAACCCCGAAGAACTCAAAACTTTCATTTAAAAAGCCCTCCTGTGTGAATTTCAAAATTTGCTCAAAATTACAAAAATGCCATTACATTTCGTAAGATTTCCGTTAAAATTTGTTTTTTCATTCTAGCTCCATTTTTCCTTTTGTTTAAGGATAAAATTCTCATTTTTAGGAGTCTAGAATGTTATTCAAATTTTATGGGACCTTAATTTATTCATTTTGGGGGACTTTCTTTAAGAATGCGCCCGTTTTCATTGTTTAACAAAAATCGAACATTACAAAAAGCCCCATTCATAGCCCAACTCCTTATTGCGCACGCTCTAGGATCAATGCATTCATGAGTTTGATCACAACTCAGTGCTCAATCAAATTACAATGCACAGGTGGCAGCCATACCACAACTCTACCAAAAACTCATGGGCCAAACACAACAATCAAGTAGTGTAACACCCAATTCTCTAAAAACGAGAGAAAACGCGAGAAACGTAACGTACAATTTCTCTGTAAATGAACAAAATTCACCAAATACAAAAGCAAGTCCCCTGAACTGACTTAGTGAAGGTCCTAAAAAATTTGGAAATCATTCTAGAATCTTAAAAATGAGAATCCTAGGCCTAGATGAAAAGAAAAAATGAACTAAAATAAAGAAACGAATTTGAATGAAAGGTTGAAAAACGTAAGGGCATTTTTGTCATTTTGAAAAAATTTTAGAATTCACACTGGAGGGCTTTTAAATGAAATTTTTTAGTTTTTTAGGGTTCTTAGAGGCCATAAAAATTATGGGAAGCCCCGAGATAGTTAAAACCTCTCCGGTTGATATTTTCTAACTTTAGTTGACCTGAACTTTGACTGATTAGTTCGAGAAGGTTTTAGCTTCAATTTGAGTGATTCCAAAGGTATTTTATCAAATTGGAAATCTAAATTTCATAATGGAAAAGACGGTTCTAAAAAAGGAGCTAAAACGAGTTAAAAATGAATATGCCAAAACGAAGGGCAAAATTAGAAGTTTTAAGAAAGTGGAAGCTTCTTAAACACTCTTTAAATTTCTTGTTTCTTCTCCCCCTTCATTTGCACAACCGATTCTGCCCAAAAACTAGAGAAAACACTAGCTCTATTAGGTGCACCATGGAGGAGAAAAAGCAAGAAAAAGGTAAGGAATTTCATGGATTTTCATGCTCTTCCTTCTTCCAAACTTGTTCCTCTCCTCTTAAGCTTTCTTTCCTATGGTTTTATTGAAGTTTTTGGATCTATTTTGAGGGAAGAACAGAGGGAAAAATTCGGATTTGAAGAGAGGAGGCCAAGGAAAGTGAGAAACAAGCAAGAAAATCCATGAAAACAAGGTAAAATCTCCATCCTATGATAGCTACTCCTTCCCCCTTCTTCTCCCTATTTCACCCCATATATGTAGCTGCAAGAGGGCTTGAATTTTAGGCTGAACCAAGGGTGAATTCTATGAATTTAAGAGAGGAGAGTAAGAATATACAAGGAAATTTAAGTAAAAGCCATTGATTTTCAAGATAGCAAACCTAGTGTTTCATGAGCTCCCTTGAAAATTTGATTTGATGCAATTGTTCCTAGGCCTAAATAAATGTTTGGATGAGCTCTTGAGATCCCTAGAAGGCTCCTCATATGCATCTTCCATCAAGAAAAGAAAACAAACTCACTTGGTGTTCATATAATGCATAGTTTCGCCCTAGGCTAGATGAAGTGTAATGTTCAGTTTTCGTTAAATGATGGAAACGGGCGCATTTTCAAAGCAAGTTCCCTTAAATGAATTAGTTAAGGTCTTAAAAAATTTGAGTAACATTCTAGACTCCTAAAAATGAGAATCCTAGCATCAGATGAAAGGAAAAATAGAGCTAGAATAAAGAAACAAATTTTGACAGAAATCTTACGAAACGTAATGGCATTTTTATAATTTTAAGCAAATTTTGGAATTCATATAGAAGGTCTTTTTAAATGAAAATTTTGAGTTCTTTGAGGGTTCTCAAAGGCCCTGAAAACCATGGGAAGCCCCGGGACAGTTAAATCCCCTCTGGTGGACTTTTTCCAATGTTGGCGTACCTGAACTTTGACGGATTCATTCAAAAAGGCTTTAGCTTCGATTTGAGTGATTCCAAAGGCATTTTACTAAATTGGGAACGTAAATTTCATAATGGAAAAGACAATTCTCGAAAAGGAGATAAAACAAAGGAGAAACGAAAATGTAAAGAACAAAGGGCAAAATGAGAATTTTTGAAAAATGCTTCCTCCTCCGCTTATATATAGGTGGCGTCCCACTCTCTCCCTCATTTAGACTCAGAAATTTCTGTCCAATTTTAGAGAAGGGAGTTAGGGTTTTAGGCTCACAAGAGAGGAAGAAGAAGAAAGAGAAATCCAAGCTTAAAGGTATGCTTCCATGGTAGTTTTTCATGCTTTCTTCCATCCACACCTCCTCTCCTTCATTCTCCTTTATTTTCTTTGATTAAAATAAAGTATAAAAATCTGATTTAAGGGAGAAAATTAAGGAAAATTTCAGATTTGAAGAGAGGAGCTTGGAGAAAGCAAGATTCAAGTAAGAATAAGTAAGGAAACTAGGTAATTTCTCTTCCTATGGTTGTCACCTTTCATTCCCTTTTCTTCTCCATTTTGCCACACCTAAAGAACCCTAGGAGGAGTTGATTTTTTGCAAAACCAAGGATGAATCTAAGGAAAAAGGGTGTGGAGATTAAGAATATGCAAAGGAAATAAACAAACAACTATTAGATTTTAATATGCAAATTCTAGGGTTTCAAGTGCACCTTGTAAAATCTAGTTTTGTATGATGGTTCCTAGGCATAAATAAGAATTTAAATGAGTTCCTAAGATCCCTAAGATGCTCCCCACATACTTCCTCCTTCAAGAAAACTAAGCAAAATCCATGGAGACCAACAAGCCTTATGGTCTCGGCCTAAGGAGGTTGGGATAGCGAGGGAGAGTTTTAAATTTTTACAAGCTCATTTTTGAGTCATATATGATGAATGAAAATGAGGGGAGGCCTTGGGAAAAAATTGGAACTCATAGAAAGTGAGTTGGTGCTTTAGGTCCCATATTATGACCTAAAGAAGCAACATGTAGTTAGGCTCTTTGTTTTAATTGTGTGATGACTCCAAGAGGCTTAAAAGGAGTTAAGAATCATATTTGAAAGGAAAGAATGGAGCCTAGAATTTATTTGAGGGATGTTTTTTCATTAGGTGTAATTATGGAATCATAATGAGGTTACAAGCCAACCTAGTGTCTAAGCAAATTGCATGACCTTAAAATTGAGTTCATGAACCTAATTGGCTTCTATAAATTGTGTCTATGCCAAGAGAAGGCATTTTGTGTGTGTGTGTGGCTGAAAAGGGAGCATTCTTTCAAAAGGAAAAGTGTGTGATTGTGTGCAAGGTAGCTCTCTCCACCTTCTTTCATGCATGATGTGTGTTTTGCTTGTTTTAGAATGTGTGTATGTGTATTTTCAAGCCATGAAAAGTATGCTAGCATGATTTTATATGCCATGATTTCATGATGATATGTTATGTTTCTAAATGATGTTATGAAGTTTGCTTGAGTGTGATGAGGCCAAGAACTCTTAACCATGGTAAGGATGAGCCAAGAACCCTCAAGATTAGTTGAGACAAAGCAAAAAGTCTCCCAAAAGCAAAGTGGGCTCCCAAGAGCATGGTTGAGTCCAAGAACTTCCTTAAAGAATAAGTGAGGCAAGTTCGAAATCCATGAAAAAAAGGGTGAGGCCAATCCATCCACTTGGCAAGCTCTTAGATGTCTTGTATAACTTATTCACATGCCAAGCTTACTTCTTAAATGTTCATGACATATATTATATCCATGCATACATGTTCAAGACTTGCTTTGCATCCATTATGTATGATTGAATGGGAGATGAGCTATTGGGATTTTTTGAATCTCATTCCCTCCTCTCCAATGATCTCACATGCTAGGTGGACCAAGTGGATAAGGTAATGGAAGCCAACCACCTTGAAGAGAAGAGTTTGACAACAAAGTGCTTGAGTTTTGCTACTTTAAGACCATAATTATGTCAAATGATGCAGTCCCTTGATGTATATGGTCTATGTCCCCTTGGACATGTGTAATTATGATAACATGTGAGTATAAATGAATGGATATAATATGTGACCCTAGAATGTAATTTGAGTATGTAATGCCAAGATATACTTCTTGAAAGTTTGATGTGTGTATGTATGATTGCATGTGGCATAGCCAAAATGAGAGGCATGGAGTTTGGGACCATTTGGGTAGCCTACACAAGTCCTAATTATGCTTTTAGACTTGCCCAAGAGGTGACAAACCCTAAGAAAAATCATTTGGACATCTTGGTATTCTATATGGAGCCAAATTTGATCATAATGTAACCCTATATCACTTTTTATCCAAATGAGCTCTTTTTGATTTAAGATTTGGCATGCAATTAGATTTTGTTAAGAGATTTTTGGGAAACTAAAGAACATAATTTTCAGAGGTCTATAGAATATTTGATAAATTTTCAAAGTTGGAAAATTTTCTAGTTTTGGTCATGTCACTATTCATACTGGTCCAAAAATGAAATCTGTCACATAAGACTCAAATGATGTCCAATTGCCACAAAATTTTATATAAAGAAACTAGACATTCCTAGTAACTTGTACCAACTAGAAGCATGTCATTTAGAGGTATAGAGAGGGAGATATGAATTTTTAAACATGTTGTCCAGTATTAGGAACTTCACCCGACCTCAGTTATTGTTTGATCAGATTTCAAGCTCCGGACGTGCCTGAACTGGTCTGAAATTATTTGTCCCCTCTAGTTAACATCCACAACATTCTATGTTGATATCATTTGCATGGATTGGATCTTTTTGAAATTAATTGGACATTTTTTAAGTTTGCTACAAAAATTTGTGATAGTACCAGTAAGCAGTTTAACCTCTAGACCATTTTGAATGTCAAACATCCTTTGTGATGGATGTTATGGTCTGGACATATTTTTATATAAAGTAGACATCTGTAGCTTTCCAAAATGGCCAAGAATGAATGATTTTGATATTTCTAGAATTAGTTATAATTTTCCAAAGTTGTGACAAAAACGAGCCAAATTCTGGCCAAAAATATGTATGAATATTCTAAGCTTTCCTTTGAGTTCCATGAGTTGTGGGCCACATTTTATGATGCAAATGAGTTGTATTCAAGTAATTAAATATGAAAATATATGGTATGAGCTCACACGGTCCACGTGATGCCGAATGGAATTTTTATATACGACGGAACACAAAGAAATGCATTATTTTAATGGATTTTCTTACTTCCCCTCATGAAATGTATCATATAAGCATGCAAATGTGATAGAAATAAGATAGAAATTATGATGTTACAAGAAGCACCAAGGGATAGTTTTAATTTGTTCCAAACTTATTTTTGTATCATGAATGATGGGAGAGTATGAGAGGAAGCATTGAAAAAATTTTAGAAACCATAGAAAATGAGATAGGCTTATATGTTCCATATTATGTCTTAAAGAAGCAACACCTAGCTAGGCTCCTTAAATTGATTGTGTGATGACTCGAAGAGATTTAAATGGAGAGGATGGAGCCATGATGATGTTCTCTTAAGGTTGCTTCATTAAGTGCATTATGGAACCATAAAACAACCTCATGAGTTACTTAGCTTTTCTACTAAATATATGGCCTTAGAATTTAATTCAAGAGTATAATTGGCTTTCATATGATGTGTTTAGGCCAAGAGAAATGATTTCCATCTCCTTGGATGTATGAGGTCAAGGGAGAGGACTTGAGGCTCAAGAAAAAAGTGTATGAATGCAAGCAAGGTAGCTTTTTCCACCTTCTCTCATGCATGAATATGTGTATATATGTTTTGAGCTATGAAAAGTATTTTAGCATAAGCTTTTATTCTATGGTACCATAATGATATTTTATACATTCAAATGATCTTTTATATGCTTACCTTGGTTTGCTTGAGTGTGGAAAAGCCAAGAACCCTTAGCCATGGTGAGGATGAGCTAAGAATCCTTAAAGTTGGTTAAGACAAAGTAAAGAGTCTCCCAAGAGTGAGGTTGACTCCCAAGAGTAAGGTTGAGTTAAAAATCTCTTAAAGAAAATAGGTGAGGCAAGTCTAAAATCCACAAGTGAATGGGTGAGGCTAATCCACTCACTTGGCAAGCCTATGTATATTATGTATGACTTGTTCAAATGCTAAGAATGTTTCTTGAATGCTCACACATTTTAATATGCCTATGCATGCATTTTCAAGACTTGTATTGTAACACCCCATAATTAATTAAGTTGTTAATCATGGATTAGGTTAATTAGGAATAATTAATATGGGATAATGGGGCAAGTTAAGTGAATGGAGATTTTAAAGAGATAAATTATTAATATGAGTTTGAGATTTAATTAGGATAGAAACTTTATCTAGGCCTAAATTAAATTAAGTAGATAAGAGGCTAATGGAGGCCCAATAAGCTAGTCGCAGACCCAACTTGATCCAATGTGATAGAGGCCCAAGATCCACCTTGTATAGGCTCTTAGGAAGGCCCAATAAACCTTGTGCAGATCCCAAACAATAGAGATCCTAAAACTAGGTCTGGCCCAACGGAATTTTGTAGCCCAACAACTTAAAAACTGTCCCAACAAAGCAAAAATCTGAGCCCATTAGGAGTTGGACCTTAGAGCAACCCATGACCCATATTTGACCTAACTTAAACCCAACTAAAACCCTAAATGCTTCAGCCACTATTCCATTTTTCAGAAACACAAAGGAGAAAATCGGAGGTCCAAAGGGGAGGCTAGGGTTCTTAGCATAAATCCACATTTTCTCATATTTAGAGCAAGATTCAGCCAAGGTAATAATTATATAACTTAATTTTCTCATCTTTCTCTCCATTTTGATCTAATTAGTTTTTCATTTAGAGCATTTTTGTAATGTCCAGTTTTCGTTAAACGACGAAAATGGGCGTATTTTCAAAGCAAGTCCCTCGAAACGAATTAGTTAAGGTCCCAAAAAATTTGAGTAACATTCTAGCCCCCTAAAAATGAGAATTGTAGTCTCAGACAAAAGGAAAAATGGAGCTAGAATGAAAAAACAAATTTTAATGGAAACTTGACAAAGCATAATGGCATTTTCGTAATTTCGGGTAATTTTTGGAATTCACACAGGAGGGCTTTTTAAACAAAAGTTTTGAGTTCTCCAGGGTTCTCAGAGGCCCTGAAAATCATGGGAAGCTGCGGGACAATTAAATCCCCTCCGGTGGATATTTTCCAATATCGGTGTGCTCGAACTTTGACGGATTCGTTCGGAAAGGTTTTAGCTCCAATTTGAGTGATTCCAAAGCCATTTTTCTTAATTGGGAACCTAAATTTTATAATGGAAAAGACGGTTCTCAAAAAGGAGCTAAAACAAAGGGAAAACGAAAATGCAAAGTATGAAGGGCAAAATTAGAATTTTTGAAAAAGTCACTTTTCCTACCTATATATATGTGGTGCCTCGCATTTGCCCTCATTTAACTTCAGAAAATTTAGCCCCAAACTAGAAGAAAAACCCTAAGGGGGAGGCACCCAAGAGAGGAAGAAGAAGGAGGAAGAAATCCAAGCTTAAGGTATGCTTTCATGATGTTTTTTCTTGCTTTTCTTCATCTCCACCACCTCTCCTTCATACTCCTTTCTTTCCTTAGATTAAAATGATGTCTATAAATCTGATTCAAGGGAGATATTCAAGGGAAAGTTTGGATTTGAAGAGAGGAGCTTGGAGAAATCAAGATTCAAGCCAAACTAAGCAAGGAAACAAGGTAAAAATGCATCCTATGGTTGATACCTTCCATGGCCTTTCTTCTCCATTTCGCCCCACATGTGTTCTGCCCTAGGGAGTTAAATTTCAAGCCCAACCAAGCATGATTCTTAGGTATTTGATGGAGACGAATAAGAATATGCAAAGAAAACCAAGAAATAGGCATTAGAAATCAAGATGCAAAATCTAGGGTTTTAAGTGCACCTTCTAATTTTTGAAATTGTATGATCATTCCTAGGTCTAAGTAAGAGTTTAAATGAGTTCTTGAGACACCTAAGATGCTTCCCATAAGCTTCTTCCTTCAAGAAAATCAAGAGAACCCCAAGAAGCCCAAAGAAAGCCGATGTCTCGGCCTAGGCTTGTTTGTGTAGGTGGGGGGAGTTTTAAATTTTTCTAAGGCCATACTTGAGTCATATTTAATGAATGAAGGTGAAGGGAAGCCTTGGAAAAATTTTAGAACTCATGGAAAGTGATTTGGTGCCTTAGGTTCCATAATATGACCTAAAGAAGCAACATGGTCCTAGGCTTTTTGTCTTAATGATGTGATGACTCCAAGAGGCTTAAAAGGGGTCAAGAATCATATTTGATAAGAAAGAATGAGGCCTAGAAATCATTTGAGGGGTATTGCTTCATTAGGTGTAATTATGGACCATAATGAAGTCTATAGAGTAATCTAGTAGTTCATCAAATTATGTAGCCTTAGAATGTGTTTCATGAACCTAATTGGCTCCCATAATTTGTATCTAGGCCAAGAGAAACCATCTCCACCAAATTGTGGGTGTGTGACCGAAAGAGGAGGCTTGAAAGCTAAGGAAAAAGTGTGTGAAATTGTGCAAGGTAGCTCTCTCCATCTTCTCTCATGCATGGATGTGTGTTTAGCTTGTTTTAGAATATGTGTATGTATAATTTCAAGCTATGAAAAGTATGCTAGCATTCCTTTATATACTATGATCCTTGATGCTATGTTATGTTTTCTAATGAGTGTATAATATTTGTATGAGTTTACTTGAGTGTGGAGAGGCCAAGAACTCTTCCCTTGGGTGAGGATGAGCCAAGAACCCTCAAGCTTGGTTGAGACAAAGCAAAGAGTCTCCCAAAAGCAAAGTGGGCTCCCAAGAGTATGGTTGAGTCCAAAATGCTCAAGAATGGGTGAGCCAAGTCCAAAACCTATGAGGAGAAGTGTGAGGCCAATCCAAACACTTGGTGAGCTCTTAAATGATTTGTATGAGTTGTTCACATGCCAAGTTTGCTTATAAAATGTCCATGGCTTTTATTTTCTCCATGCATGCATTTGTAAAGCTTACTTTGTACATATTATGTGTGAATGAATGGGAGATGAGCTATTGGGATTCTTTGAATCTCATCCCCTCCTCTCCAATGATCTAACATGCTAGGTGGACCAAGTACTTATGGTGAAGGGAACCAACAACCATAAAGAGTAAGGATTGACAAGCTTATGTATTATTTTGCCTATTTTGGAACCATAATGATGGTTCATAGTGTATATGATGTTGTATATGTATCATAAACCTTGAGACATGTGTAAATATACTATTATGTGATGTTTAGATGTATGAAAATGATATATGACCTATAGCACTTATTTTGAGTATGTAAGGCCAAAGTGTGCAATATGGAACTTTGATGAATGTATGCATAAGTGTGGGTTGAATGGCCAAAATGAGAAGCATGAGGTTTGGGACCATTTGGGCAGCTTACACAAGTCTCAAATGTGCTTTTAGACTTGACCAAAAGGTGCCACAACCAAGGAAAAGTCATTTGGCAAATTTGGTACCTTATATGGAGCCAAATTTGACCATAATGGAACCCTATGTCACTTTTTAGCCAAATGAGTTAGTCTTGCCCTGAAACTTAGCATGCAATTAGGTCTCATTAAGAAATTTTTGGGAAGCTAAAGATCATAATTTTTGGAGACCTAGAGAATATTTGATTAATTTTCAAAGTTGAGATTTTTCATGGATTCTGGTATGGGTACTGTTCATACTGTTCGTTTTGAATTCTGTGTCACCCGATGGCCAAATGGTGTCCAATGCTTATGAAATTTTACGTGAATAAACTAGAGGTTATAATATTTTTGTGGCCACTGAGATCACCTCATTTGGAGGTCTGAACAGTGAGTTATGCATGTTTGAAGTTAACTGTCAGTATCAGTAGCGCCCCATGAGTCTGGTTACTGTTCCATAGGGTCCAGCTGACTACACGTATCTGTTTCATTATTTAATTATTTTTACTATCAAGTTAACGTTTGTAGCTTTCTAGAATGACCGAATTTGTGTGATTTCAATTTTTATAGAATTAGTTATGAATTTCGGAAATTTGTATCAGTAAACTGAACAATAGCCCAGGCAGCCAGCAACTCTGTAGTTTTTTGGATGTCAAACGTCCTGTGTGATGAATTTTATGACCTGGACATATTTTTAGTGTGAATTAGACATCCTAAGCTTTCTAGAATGATCAAGATTACATGTCTTTGATTTTTCTAGATTTATTTATGATTTTCCAAAGTTTTCCCAAAAATGAGGCCAGTGCTGTCCGAGAAAGAATACCCATTTCCCATAGCTCTTTTGAATTTCCAAGAGTTGTAAGTGGGTTTTTGTGATACAAATGAGTTATAATAATGTAATTAAATATGAGGAGGCATAGTATGAGCTCACACGGTTTACGTGACACCGAAATGAATTTTTAGATACTACGCAACGCGAAAATATTCATTATTTTCCTTGCCTTTCTATGAGAAACTTACATCCTTCATGATATCAAGTCATTTAAAGGCATGAGATAAGCTAGAGTTTTTGGTGTTACAATTTTCACCTACACCCAAAATCTGAAACTTGTTATGTGATGTTTCCATGGTGAAAATTCGTAGGTTGAGGCTAGGGCTGTCATTAGATAGATATGAACTCTTCTCTTTGAGGTAATTCTGCTAATTTGAGACCCTAATGACTTGATTATAGTATGGGTATTAATTTTATGCGAATTTGCTTAGGATTTTAGGTGAAATATTGAGGTTTCTAGTAGAGGATACTTCAATCCAAATTTGGGATTTGTGGTGGCTAGGTAAGTGTTCCCTCGGTAGTCATTAGCATTTTAAATTTTTTGGACACTTGTTGCAACTATTAATGATGAATTAAAGTAGTAATTTTTTGATGCTATGGTTTTAGGGAGATTTTTGTACCATTGGTGGCTGTTGCAATTGTCTACAAGTGAGGTAACCGGGTTTATATTAATTTCATGCATATATCTATTTTAATTTCATATTTTGCTGTACATGAATGATTTGAAATGTTGAATAAATTGGTTGGCTATCATTATATTGTGATTAGACCATATGAGTCCATTGTGGAGCTGTGGTGCGATTACCACCTGTGCATGTGCTTCGATTGAGCACCAGGTTATGATCAAACTCTAGATGCACTGAGCCTTGGTTGTGCTCAAAGGGGAGTAGGTGCCATGGACGGGCCTCTCCCAATGTTAATGGCCTTTAACATATGAAAATATGATTGCTAGTATGAGATAGTGATCATGATAGCCTAATTATTTAATTTACTGATATGACTGGTGTTCTTCTGATGCTTATGTGAAATTATGCATGTATGCTAATTAAACTGGATTATATGATAGAATTGCCTTGGTTACTGAGATTCACATCTCATCCCATTTTATGGGATTAATATTTCAAGTGAAGGTTCTTCGGGTAAGGATAAGGGAAAGCAAGTGGATAAAAATCCATGAGCTTATCATGTGGGGAGAAGGCTACACATAGGCTGACTTATTTAGTATAGATGCTAAATTTTGTATTCCTTATTGTATAGCATCATCATGTATTCATGTTGCCAAGTGTAGGCTTTTACATTTTGATTACCTAAAATGTATTCATTGAGGAGTTAGGCCTCATTTTAGCTTGATATCGGATGTATGAACCCATAACATTTGACGTACGTAGTTTGTTGAATTTATGGTATGGTATACTGTTGAAAATATAATTATGTGATGTATTAGTGTAATATGAACCATTGATGTATGAAATCTCTGATGGAATGTATATCAAATTTTAATTTCCAATAGTACATGAATTCTTGTTGCTATTACTCTATAGACTTGCTGGTATAAGATAGTTGGAGAAGTGAAAATTTACATTTAAGTTTTGAATTAGTAATGGTAGAATAACTAGGTGTATAAGGTAGATAAATACCATCAGAGTCATATAAAATGAGTGGGAGTGGTCCTAGGATAGTCATAAGATGAGAATTGGAGTGTAGGGGACGAAATTTGGAAGATGTAGTTACAAGAGGGAGTCACGCTGTGGCCAAGAAGGCTTCGCCGCTGCCAAATGAGCTACAGAAGTGAGGGGGCCGCGACACAAGTAGTCCGCCACTACGTAAGCGAATAAAAATTTCCTAGAGAGTAACAATGTCGAGGAACGCCGCGACGTGAGCAAACTCACCACGGCGTAGAGTGAAAAAAATCGCCCAGGAGGGTAACAGAATGAAACCTCACTGCGGCGCATCACATACCACCGCGGCGCTAGTCGAGAGAACAATCTAAGGGGTGTCCAGTAGTAAATCTCGTCGCGACGCAAGAGTGTTTCGCTGAGGCGAGGATTATGGGATGTGGAACAGTAGCTTCAGGAGGCATTTTCACCGCGGCGACGGTCCCACTCGCCACGGCTATCGCTACGATGAAATTTGAGAAATTTGCCCAGTAATTCCAAAGAGCAACTTAGCCACAGCGCAAAACCCCAAACTCCTTCCTTTAGCTTAGAAACCTGAGTTTCTTTAATGGTAATGCTAGGAAATGATATAGGAATACTTGTGGGAGGTTTTTGTGTGTTGAAACTAATGAATGGATGAATCATAAACCCCTCATGGTGTATGATTTCTCTTATGCATTTTTGTTTTGTTTGTGGTTGTTTAGTGATGACCCTAACATCAAGGTTCAAATTTCCTTATATTTTTATGACGTAATAAACTATAACGACTCCAAACTTTGATCATTAATTATTAATTGCATATTTAACTATAATTACCATGTTAAGAGGGTAGGGTTGTCAAATGTATTGCTTACTTTATGTGTGATTGAAAGGAAAATGAGCTATTGGGATCCTTTGAATCTCATCTCCTCCTCTCCAATGTCTTAACATGCTAGGTGAATCAATTGAGCAAGTTAATGGAAGCCACCAAGCCAAGGAGAAGGAGATTGACATCAAAGTGTATGAAATGGCCTAGTTATGTCTCTCTTATAGCCATACACATGGCATATGATGTAATACTATGATAGAATGGCTATGTAATCATTTGAACATGTGTAAATACTCATATATATGATGCATGTATGAAAGTTAATGCCATATGTATGATATAGTGCATTTTGGGTATAGAATGGCAAGACTAGACTTATGAATTCTTGTGTATATCATAGGGTGGATGAGTGAGTTTGAGAAATCTGGGTTTTGCACCTTTGAAACAAGTTTATAGAGTCATTTTGGTGCATTCCCACGTGCTCAAGTGGCCACACAAGCTTGTGAAGCAAAATTGGACATTTTGATGCTAGTTGAGACCTTAAAAATGACTAAATTGGAACCCTATGGCACAAACTAACCAAATGGATGAATCTTCCCATGAAATTTGGCAAACATATAGAGCTCATTGGGATATTTTTGAGAAGCTAAAGTGCATAAAATTTGGAGCTCTACAGAATTAATTATGAATTTCCAAAGTTGAGATTTTTCTGTTATCCTAGTGCATATACTGTTCATATGGTCAGTTTTGTGTTCTATATCATCTGATGGCCAAATAGTTTCCAATGCTTGTGAAATTTTGTAGCCATAAACTAGAGATTATAGTATTTTTTGTGTCCACCAAGATCATTGCATTTAGAGGTCTGAGCAGAGAGTTGTGAATTTTTGAATTTTACTATCAGTACCAATAGCTCCACTAGACCTCCAATATTATTCCATCATAATTCAGTTGCTAAATGGTCTTGGCTGGTCTTCACATATTTTTCTCTCAAATTTAACATCTGTAGCTTCTCATATTGATTGAATTTGCAAGATTTTGAGTTTTGTGGAATTAGTTATGAATTTTCAAATTTTATAACAGTAAGTTGTGATAGTAGCCCAGGTAACTAAGACCTTGGGTGCTTTTCGAATGTCAAACATCTTATACTTAATGTTCCATGACCTAGAATTATTTTTAGCATAAATTCAACATCTGTAGCTTTCTCAAATGGTAAAGAATGCATGATTTTAATTTTTCTTGAATTAGTTATGATTTTCAAATTTGTTACAGAAAGCATGCAATTCTGGCCGAGACTACACTATGGAATTTTATGTGTTTCTTGCACTTGCATGAGTTCTAGGCCACTTTTGTTGATGAATTTGAGTTTATCTATGTAATTAAATATGATAATGAGTTGAATGAGTTTATAAGGTCCCCAGGACACCGAATGAAAAATCCATTCCCTACGTGGCACAAATTTATTCATTATTTTTATTGCTCTGTCCTTAGAAACTTGTGAAATTCTTGGAAATAAGCTTAGATAAGGAATGAGATGAGCTATATAATTATGGTGTTACAAGTAGCCAACCAGTCATTTAGCAAAGCAAAACATATTTATACAGCAAATATCATATTAACAAAGCACATATGCAAGGAATTAAAATTCAAACCCCGGTTACCTCACTTAGTTGCATAAAGTTGTAAAGCCAAATGTAAGTTTTCACACACCTAGGGGTCCCAAATAAAATCAAAGCATATACTTAGTCACTAATTGTAGCAGAAATCATACACTAAGTAATTAAACTATCAAGAATTACCTAAAAATCAATTACCCAATCACCAAAGAATCTCAAATTTGGACTTGAACCTCACCCACAACAGAAACCTCAATATTTCACTCTAATTTTTTGGGTATTTTTGCACAATAACAATGCTCACCTTATAAGTCTACCATTAGGTCACTAACCAACAAAAAACACTTCAAAATGAAGAGAAAATACTTACCTAACAATCCCTCTAGCCTTTACCTCCAAAAATCAATAATGAAGTCACCAAATGAACAAGTTTCAAATTTGGGTGATGGAGAAAAATTTATTAAACTGGAAACTATTTAGACCAAAACATAAAGGAAGAAGAGAAGATTAAGTTTCATATAACTCACCTTGGCAAATTCCTCCTCTAGAAGTGGAAAATGGTGGAAATAAGCAGAAAACCCTAGCCTCTTCTCTTCCTATGCAAAAATAGCTCCCTTGCTCTACAGAACCCTCAAACTTCAGCACCCAAATGATGAAATGGTTAGTCTCCTAGGATTTTAAAGTGAGTGGGCTGGCCCAATGGGCCCAACATTTCCCGTGGTTTGATTTATTTAGTATTGGGCTAAAGCTCTTAGGGCTAAGTAGGTGTAAATAAGTTAGGCCTCCAAGAAAACTAATGTTAGGCTTCCATAGTTGGTTCTTGCCATCACTAAGCTAATCTTATGGCTAAAAGTATTCATTATCCACTTCCTCTTACTTAATTAATTTCTTAATTAAGTCTAGACCCAAAGATTAATTTATTTTTACTCAAATGGCTAGAAATTGTTATTTATCTCCATATGCCTAAAATTTAAATCCATTTCCTTAAAAATTCTTATTTCCCTAATTCCCTTTTACAATTTCATAATTTTTTATAATTATTCTTAATTAATTTTGAGGTGTTACAAATACCATATATGATTGGTTTGTAATCAAGTTTTGATTAAGAGTTATGACCATTTGGATGGTTTGGACCCCTAAAAATACAGGGAAAACTACAGCAAAATTTTTTGCAAAAAATTAAATTAAGATATTAGCCATTTTGGTTATGGTGTGACCACTAACATGACAACATGAATGTTCAAATATATGCTAAGTTATGACTAGATTTATTTAATCTTAAGTGATTATTCCAAGGTATAGAAGTAAATGGGGAATGCATGAGACCACCATTTTAGGTGTTGATTCCAATCTTACTTACTCTCTTATGTAATAGAGATGAAAAGCTCTCATATCAAGTTGGTAAGTTTTATGAAAGAAAAGGAAAATTTCAAGTATTTGCTGTGGTTTACTTCCTTTAATCAGTGATTTATTGTAGAATGAAACTTAAATGTATAAGATGAGAGTTGATAAAGCTTAATGTGTCACAAGCCACATACCAAATTTTTTGTGCCATTCTTGGGGCTAAAGAAATAGTTAGTTCTAGGATTGTAAACTAACTTAACTAACCACTGAAATACTAATTTTACTAACTTTCTTAATTTCTAACTTGTTTTTTTTATATAATTTGTATTTGTTAATTATTATTCGAGTTATTGAATTTTTTATCCCTATTTTGAAGATGATTCCTAACTAATTTAAGGATGTTTAATTGTTTCCAAGTTATTTAATTATCTTAGGATGAAATATTAAAGGTGAGTTATTCTTTGTAGCTTAGTTCTGAGTATTTCTTAGTTTTATACAACAACCTGTTGATTTTGCTAAGACGTGTTAGAATTGAAATTTAATTTGTTATGTGATGTTTACTTATATGTTTATTTTCTTCATAAATTATTTCATGATTTTAGAGTTTATTTAAGTACTTTGATGTTCTAATTTTTGAATATTGTACAACAAATTCTAGATTTGTCAACTCATTCATTGAAAGTCAAATTTTTTATTTTGTTGGGAATTGTAGAAAGCTTGTTAAATTTTGAAATGTTACTACAATATTTCTATATATGTTTAGTGTGTTGTATAATGTTTTGATGACTTTTAAGGCGTGTTTAGTTTGCCAAATTGAGCAATTTTTACCAGTAGAGTAGCATGTTCTATAATACTTTCTCCTTTTAGCTCTTACACAATGGCCTCATTGTCTATCTCAATGTATTTCATATGGATTAGAGCACAAATGCAAGGAAACATATACTTTGCATGAAAAATAATGAATATTTAATTGTATTTAATTGTGTTACGTAAGGTATCATTGTTTCATTTTATGCTCCATGGACCATGTGCACTCATCCACATCATTTTCTATTCATAACATATCCGTACAAGTCATACACATCACATTTAGTCTCATTCATTTTAGGTTTGGAACCATACCTCACAAAACAAGAATTTGGTCTCGGGTTCCATGTTCCATCTTTCTGATACAAACTTTGAAAATTCATAACTAATTTTAGAAAAATAAAAATCATACAGACTACAAATAGTTCCAGACCAATGCAGTAGCCTTTAACCACTGAAAAGCAATGGAATAGTAACTCAGGTCAGGCTGCATTACTGGTACTATCATGCAACTTCAAAAACTCATATCTCCCTCTACAGAACTCCAAATGAGGTGATCTTGATGGCTATGGAAAGATTATAATGTCTAGTTTATGAATATAAAATTTTTTGAGCATTGGACTTCATTTGGCTCACGTGTGACATAGAGAAGCAAACTGACTAAATGAAGAGTGACCATACCATTTCTGCATAATTTGACCAACTTTAAAAATTCATAATAAATTCTTTAGAGCTCCATATTGAGTGCTCTTTAGCTCTATGAAAAACTTTAAATGAGACCTACTTGCTGGTTAAATTTCATAAAAAACTCACTCATTTGGTCAAACTTTGGTTTAACTCTTCATTTGGTCAAATTTGAAGCCAAAAATGGGACTTTAAGACACCAAATGCTCTTCTTGACTTTCCACAACCACTTAAGCAAGTTTAAAAGTACAAATACAATATATAAAAGCATGCCAAATGATCCATATCATCATGGAGCTCAATCTCATCTTGTTACTTGCATACATACACATGTACATCACATCTCATAAAGGCTTTGTGGTGGCAAGAATATACATATTCATTCATCTAGCTCCCACATTGTTACATATACCATTTATACATATATTAGAACATGTTCAAGGGTTTACATCATGTATACATCTCATGATTACATAGTTTGACATCAATATGCCATCAAAATGCCTATTTTTCATAACTCTTTGTCAAAGTCTTGATCTTCAAGGTTGTTGGCTTTTATTTCTTCGTCCACTTGGCTCACCTAGACATGGTTAGGCATGTGTGGGGGAAGAGTGAGATTCAAAGAATCCTAAATAGCTCTTAACCCTTTCAAACATATATAATGGATGCATGTACAAGTCAAAGAATGCATGCATAGCATTCAAACTATTTGTGAACATACATAAAACATTTTCCTTGTCACATAAACTCATACATAGAAAACATAAGCTCTTAAAGACATTGGTCTAACCTCACCCAACCTTCTTAGGACTTTTGGCTCATCCTCACTCTTGCTAAGGGACTTTTGGCATTACTAAACCCATGCAAGCTATAATGCAATCATAAACACATTTCAAAAAATGTAATGCTACCATAACATGTAAACATTGGCTAGAAACATTTCTCATGGCTCAAACATATACACAAGCACTCAATGACAAGAAAACAACTAAGCTATGCATGTGAGAAAGGTTAGAGAGCTACCTTGAAGCAAGAACTCAACACTTTTTCCTTGGTTATTCCTCCCCCTTTTGGGCCACATACTTGCAATGAGGTAGAGCTCGATTCCTTTGACCTAAACACATCATGGAAGCAAGCCCTAGCATCACACACTCTCTATGGAAGCTCACTTTATTCTATGGCTACATAATGGTTCCATATGAGACCTAATGAAGCAACTACTAGAATTCATGCTCCTAGCTCCATTTTCTCCTTCCATCTAGGTTTCTTGACTCCATTTAATCCTCTTGGAGTCATCACAAATTCATCCCAAGAGCCTAGACACAAGTTACTTCTTTAAGTCTTAAATTGGAACCTATACCCCCATCTCATTACCTATGCTTTCTATAATTTTTCTAAGGCTTCCCTTGATGTTCTTCCATCATATTTATTCTTTTTCTACCCTTAGAAAAATTTACAACTCTCCCTAGGTACTTCTTGTCTAGGCTAAGACAAGCACCAAGTTTTGGACCCATGGAGCTAGCTTTGTTTTCTTGAAGGAAATAGCACATGTGAGGCTTTCTAGGTGTCTTAAAAACCCATATACACTCTTAGACAATTATAAATACTACTAGAAAGCTTCATACATACCATGATGCAATAAAAACCCTAGGTTTTGGAAACCTATTTTCTAATGCTTCTTTTTAGAATTTCTTTGTATATTCTTGTTTCTCACCCTTAAAAACCTAGGTTTCATGCATGGTTTAGGTCACATTTTGCTCCCTCTTAGTTATTCTCTAAGTGGTCAAAAATCCCCTCTTAAGGAACAAGAAGAAGAAAGTATGGAAAGCTATGATACCTACCTTGATTTAAGCCTTTTCCAAGAGTCTTCTCCTTTGCTTTGGCTCCTCCTTGGAATTTTAAACTTATCCTCTTTAAACATGGCTCAAAATATATCTAAATCACACACCAAAACCATGGAAAGAAAGGGGTGAAGGAGGATAACAAGTTTGCTAAATGAGGGAGCTTGAAATTTCAAGGATTTTCTTACCTTTTCTTAGGTTTTTCTCCTCCCTTGAAGTTCCCTCTCATGTGCCCTTCTTAGCAGAACTTCTCTATGGTATTAGGCAGAAATTAGGTTAACTAAATGTGAGGGAGAAGTGGGATGCCTCATATATATAGCTAGGGAACCAATTAAGACATTTCAAAATGCCAATTTTGCCCTTCATTCTTGGCTTCTTCCCTCAAGGCTTATTTCAACTCCTTTTTGAAAATCATCCTTTCCATCATAAAATTTAGGTCCTCTAACCTATAAATTTCCTTTAGAATTACTCAAATTAGATCTAAAATCTTTCCAAACCAAAGGGTCAAAGTTTGGGTCATCCAACGTTCTTAAACATAAACTTAAGGAGTTTTAACTGTTCTAGGGGTTTCTATAATTTTTAGGGCCTATGAGAATCCTAAAAAACTCAATATTTTCATTTAAAGATCCTTCCTTTGAGTTTTCTAAAAGTTGCCCAAAATTACAAAAAATACCACTACATTTCGTCAAATTTTCTTTATCCACTCCAGCTCCGATTTCTAGGCATCCTAAGTCTTGAATCCTTGTTTTCTATTATTTAAAATTTTATCCTAATTTTATTTGGCCTCAACTGATTCATTTTAGAGGACTCTCTTTTATATTTGACTCGTTTCTGTTGTTTTTATGAAAACCAAGTGTTACATGTTCTATTTTTGTCAATACTTTAAAGTACTTTCTATACTTTTGTAGATATAGCTAGGCTTTTGAAATTTTTATATGTTGTATGTGTATATGGTGGGAAGTCTTAGATTTTTTGTACTTTGAGTTAGTTTGGTTAGTTGAAAATTTTTAGTTTAGGTGCATCAAGGGCTAATAAAACTACTGTTTGTTATGTCATTAAGGATCATACATAAACCTCATGCTATGTTCCTCTTTTAATAACAATTAATTATATTCACACTTTCAGCAACAAAATTTATCGTTATTAAAGTCATCAATCAGATAATTTTCACATAATAAGGATTTTGGTCATTTCTTTCTTCCATTTCACACTAAACCAATTTGTTAGACTTAAGACATCCAAAAAGAGGCATAAATTTCATTGGTTTCACCATATGCACCATTTGACCATTTTAACACATAATAGGGGTCAAATGTGATGACCATAACTTTTAATCATTGTAATTAAGGTTAAATACATGATTAATAACCATAAACTAGGTTTACATGATAGTAAGACTAATTACATTGTGGAAATGTGGGAAAATTTAAACCTTAATGTTATTAGAGTCATCAACCATATAATTACAAGCATTTACATACATTAAAGAAACAAACATTCATTTATAAGCCTTCGATTCTATTACTATCAATTCCAACTCACAAGAATCTTCTACTAGTATTTCTAAGTCATCCCTTGAGATTACCATATGAAAAACCAAGATTTCCTGGTTAATATAAGGGTTTCAGGATGTTCACCGTAGCTAAATTCCTCTTAGTTGTGGCCAGTTGTCCTCGATTTCACTCTTTACTTTGTTACTGATTTCGCTACGGCTAACTTACATGGCACCGCAGCGAGGAAGCCTCCTGGAACTTACCTTACTCGCCTCTCACTATTGGCCACAGCCAATTACCTTGTTAGCCGCGGCTAATTCCTCTCTGGAACACCTAGGGCATTTTCACAAAAGTTCGCTACAGCTAATTTCCCTTTTCGCAGTGGCTAATTCCACATTTCATCGAGGTGAATTACTCTTTAGACCTCCCTCTGGGCAACTTCGCCTCTATTGGCCGCGGCTAATCATATTTTGGCCGCAGCGAAATGCCTTCTAATCCTACAACTCTTAAAACCTTGTCTCATACTCTCCACTCTCTATCTAAGGACTCTCTAGGGCCACTCTCCTACTTGTTATGAGATTCTAATAGCTTTTATCTAGCTGATTTACCCTAGCCATTGTATCATTACCCATCTATCATTTAAATGTGAATTTTCCTACTCATTCATGGGTCTTACGTTAGCAAATTTATAAATTTCCCATAATAGTTATTCAATCATACTTTCATTGGATATTTCATGTATTGCTAGTTCAGGTTTACAATCAATATATCCTAGGATTTCATTACTTAAATAGTCAGTAATATCATAGGTTCACAAGCCATAAATAGTGTCAAAGCTCATACATTCATCAACAACTAATATGAAGCCTATTTCTCATTAGTTACATTATATGTTATCAAAATACAAACTCCTACACTTGGCAATACAGATACATGATGATGCTATACAAATGTTAACAAAATTAGCATTTACTCTATTCCACTCAGACCAAGTATAGCTCCCCATACTAGGCCTCAGCTCATGGATGTTCATCCACTTGCTTGCCCTTATCCTTACCCAAAGAACCTTCACCTGAAATGTTTAATCCTATAAAACGGGGTGAGATGCAAATCTCAGTAACCAAGGCAAATTCCATTCATATATTCCAGTTTAATCAACATATATGCATGATTTCATATAAGTATCAGAAAACATACCAGTCATATCAGTAAATGAAACAATTAGGCTATCAAGATTACTATCCCATACTAGTAATTATATTTCCACATGTTAAAGGCCAATAACACCGGGAGAGGCCTGTCCACGACACCTACTCCCCATTGAGCACTACTAGGGCTCAGTGCATCTAAGGTTTGATCATAACCCGGTATCCGATTGAAGCACATGCATGGGTGGCAGTCGTACCACAGCTCCACCATGGACTTACAAGGTCTAATCATAATATAATAGATAGCTAACCAATTCATTCAGCATTTCAAATCATTCATGTACAACAAATATAAAATTAAAACAGATATATACATGGAATTAATATAATCCCGGTTACCTCACTTGTAGCCAATCCTTTAAGAGCTAATTGAATGTTACTTCAGCCTATAGATACAAAACCAAGCCATTACTATCCCTAATCACAATTTGTATAAGCAAACATCATTTAAAAAAAGTTAAGCTATATAGGACTACTCAGAAACACTTACCCAATCACCACTAAAACCAAATTTGTATTCGGTTGCTCATACCCCAAAAACCTTTAAATAATGTAACATCTCTTCTAATACCCTTCTTTATTTTATATATTTGTGAAGAATTCCTTATTTGAGTTTAATACTTTTTTTGTTTTTATTATTCCTTCACAATAAAATCTAATTAATGGCATAGCGGACTACAACAATAACGAAAATATACTATAACTTATACAAATTAGTTCAAGAGTTCCCTCATAAAGGAACAGGGTCATACAAGTCACATTATATCAAAAGGCAATCTATCGTATAACCATTCAAAAAGAAATTCCCCCATATAACAAAGGGTCAGTATTAGTGACTGGGCCTCTGTTCATGCAAACGGAGGAGCAAGAGGGTCAACTCCACCCACTAGAAATGTGTGGGACTCCAGCTCTCCTGGGGACACAAAATATACCGGTACAACACGAACAACATCATCACATGATATGATGCATATATTATGGATGACAAAGATCCATCCCCTGAGTGGGAACTGGATCCACTTCACCTGGAGTTCTAGGGTCACTTGATAGATTGGCATCTAAGAAAAGTATAAACCACACTAGAGTGAGAAATAATTTTCTCAGTAACATAGATAAGATCAATACCACATAATATCCATGAAGAAAAGTTAAGTACTTTTAACAGACAACAAGCAATATAGTCGTAAGACAGTTAATTCATCGAATAATATAAGTAGAGAGATATACCTATCAGCAATATCTAACATGAATATGAAATAGCAAAGTGAATAGGCATATTACATCTAAAGATAGGACATTAATGAAATACAAGAATTGTCTCAACGTAATTGATATTCAGCAATTGCAAGATATTCAAGAGATTTCCACATGCATCTACATGCATAGAATAGAGAAGGTATCACAACAATATTTATTCTCTCTTAACCATTAGGCCTTGGAGATTGCCAGGCTCAATACCCAGATCATGTTGCATGCCATGACATAACAGGCTCATCCCTGCTTCCTTTAGTGAGGCGTCCCCTAGTGGGTGCCCAAGGAAAGTCATATAAAATACCACAATAATATGTCATCCAAGCCATCATTTGATCAAGGCATATAGGTATATTTGGGAAAGAACTACCTTGCACAACTCTGTGCATAAATAATCTCAGTAGCATGACTGCGTACTGGAGTCCGAAAATTAATGGTTTAGAAAAGTATTTTTGAAATTAGACATCCAACACAATAGTAGCTACTCAATGGCCAACTCTGGCACACACAGGGCTCATCCCTTAGATAAGGCTACTCCGCCATATATATTGGTCAGTCCTTTACCAAATAACCCATGCTCATATAATCAAGCAACAAACAACATATTATCCATGTCAAGAAATCAGACAGTATATCAACATAGCAGACAGTGCAATTTCAGAACACATGTTACCATATATTCTATTCTTGACATAATACTGCATAATTTTTAAGCCATCATAAATAAGCTCCAAAATTTACAAAATAAATATCAACATAATCCAAATAGCACATAGAACATCTTAGACCACAATAATCGTGCAGAACATATCAAATATCATTAGGGAAAATTCAAGAACATTTTGGTCAACACTTTTTCTCAAAGATTTGACTTTTTATACAATGATCCATAATTCACCAAAATTTCACCATAGGCCTTATTTTTCATGTAGATTAACCTAATTTAGTTGGATTTAAGAAAATTCTTCCCTAGGTATATGTACATGTGTTGGCCGAATCTATGCATCCAAGAAGACATGTGATTTTGCTTCATTTTCATGTCACCAAATAGTCACATATACATATTCAAGGATGGTAAACAAAAGCCCTCAATCAATTTCTAGAGATTTCATATGTATTCTACAATTTTTTAAGGTTAAAATTCTAGGGTTCCTTGCCAATTTCTTCATGAAAATCAAAGTTGTATTAATCTTCCTCTTCCTTAGGCTTTCTTCCATCACTTTTCCCTTTATTTTCCCTTCAATTTCTCCCATGGCATCTTGAAATACAAAGCTTCTTGATTTGTAGAAAAATTGCCAAGAATAGGAATTTTCTTGAATCCATAAGCCATATATATGATTTCTCCATCTTTTCTCCATCTTTTCTTGGCTAGAATCCACGGAAACAACAAAATTTCCCATCTCTTCATGCCATGTACGAAATTTAGAGAGAAAGAGAAGAGAAAGTTTTTGGAGAAAAATAGAAGAAAAACCAAGAAGAAGAAAGGCTATCTATGTTACCTTAACTCTGCGGTGTTGGATTTTCCCTGGTGGCTTTTCCTTTTCTTTTCCTTCTCCCTTCCCTTCTTCCTTAGGCTGAGCTCCTTCTCCTTCTCCTTCTCTTTGTCTTGGCCAACTTTTGGTGTATATTTTGTGTATGAGAAAATGGCATGAAAGTATGGGTGGTTCATATATATATACTAGTTATGAATGGTCAAGATTTAATCTTGAAATAAGAGATCAAATGTAGGCCTTTAGATTAGATCAAAGGTGGTGGTTTGATCTTAAAAAGGTGAAGAAATCTAAGCCATTAGATTGCATCAACGGTTTAGATCGTATCATGTTTTACGGACGAATATTAGCTATTGGATTATCCAAGTTACTTTTTCTTAAAGTGTGAAGATAAGGTTGCATTTAATGCCGCTTAAATCAGCATCTATGTCATGCTGAAGTCAACAGTAACTTTTTCGTAATATGTGAGATTTCTAAGATTTATTGACACAAGCCTGTGCAATCACTTCGTAGCTCATGCAACTTCTAGAATTCTCTTCCAACTTTTAACTTCTTCTTCACACATGGTGCTACATCATCTCTCTCTTTTCTACATGGTGCCACATCAGTACCTTCCCAGTTCCCTGGTGCCACGTCAGCTCTTACTCGGTTAAACTTACAAAATTGTCACTGTTTTCCTAGGTTTTCCATAATATCTTATTGAATCTGTATTTTCTAAGTTTTCTGCTATATTTTAATATTATTTGTCCCTATATGGGTCCCGTTTAATGTTTCCAAAAGGTCCCAAAGAATCTCCGAAGTCAAGTATGAAGGAGCCAGGAACTAAAATACAAAGAAAAGTTATATGCTGGGCAAAATGTATAAATTATCTAAAAGTTTAGGGAACTCTAGTTTCATCCTCTATTCATTGCTTAGGCACAAATATCAAAAAATTGGGCAAGAATCTTAGAAATCCGTAACCAACGGTTAAACTCAGTTTGATGAGATGAGTCTAATGACGCCACATTGTTTGGATGGTTGGGTGGGATCTGGTTAGCTCAATCAGTAACCATGAGCTAGATAGAAAAAGTTGTAATAATTATAGAAATAGAAATAGCTAAAGGGCTAAGAAAACTTGAAGGAGTTTCAGGGGTTATTTATTCCCCTAATATTCCCATTCCTTCTAGAAAAATTTATCAAAGTTTGTCCAGGTGGTAAATGACAATTTTGCCCCTGGACCCCCTAAAATCTCAAAAATTCCTATAGGTCCTATTCAGCTTATGCTTCTCATATACGAAACTATTTCGTTCAAATTCTTTTTCTTAAAGCTTAATAAGTTCATTACATAAAATGCTAAATAATTATAAAATCCTAATTTTAGGGATGTTACAAATAACACCTCAAATTCTAAGTAAATTCGCATAGAAATAATACTCATATTATAAATTAGCTATAGAGGTCTCAAACTAGCAAAGAAAGCATCAAAATGGAGAGTTTATACTTACCTAATGTCAGCCCTGGCCTCAACCTACGAATTTTCACCATGGAAACATCAAATGGCAAGTTTCAGATTTTGGGTGTGGGTGAAAATACTCCAAATGAAAAACTAATTGAGCCAAAATGAAGAGAAAGAGAAGGGGATTAAGTTATACAAATATTACCTTGGCTTAATCTTGCTCTAAAAGTGAGAAATTGTGGATTTCTTGCCCCAAACCCTAGTCTCCCTTCAAAGCTCCGAATTTTTTTTTTTGTGTTTCAGCAAAATGGGGAAGGGGCTAAAGTGTTTAGAGTTTTAGTTAGGTTTAAGTTGGGTCTAAGGTGGGTCATAGGCTGCTCCAAGTATCCAACTCCAAATAGGCTTCAGATTTTAACTTTGTTAAGCCAGTTTTAAGGTGTTGGGCTGCAGAATTTCATTGGGCCAGACCTAGTTTTAAGAACTCTATTGTTTTGGGTCTGCACAAGGTTTATTAGGCCATTTATAAGAGCCTATAAAAGGTGGATCTTGGGCCTCTATCACATTAAATCAGATTGAATCTGCACCTAACTTATTGAGCCTCTATTAGCCTCTTATCATGATCTCCTATATTAATTTGAGCCTAGATGAAGTTTCTATCCTAATTAATTCTCAACTCATATTATTAATTTATCTCTCAAAATTTTCATTCACTTAACTTACCTGATTATTCCATATTAATTATTATTAATTAACCCAAATCCATAATTAGCACCTTAATTAATTTTAGAGTGTTACATCAAACTTTGAAAAATTATAACTTGAGCTACATCATTTCGATTTATGCAAATTCAGTAGCTAAGGAAAGATTATAATGAGAGCTAATTACTATAAAAATTTTAAGTCAAAATAAGCTTATTTGGCCCCTTAAAAGCCTAGAAAATAGAACTTGACTATGTAAATAGTAAACCAGTATTTGCTACATAATTCAGCCAATTTCAAAAATTCATAGAATATTTTTCAAAACTCTAAAAATTGTGTTCTCTGTGGAAAGCACTCAATGTGTTCTAATTGCTAGCCAAATTTCATCCTAAGATTCATCCATTTGTTCTATTAATGGTTCATGGACATATTATAGCTCAAAACATGAAAATTTTGGTTCTGAATGAGCCACATTATGCCATGTCTCTTCTTGAGCACATTTTAAATGATAAATGGTGTATGACTAGCTCAACATGTCACAATTGCCTTACAACTCAAATTCACCTTTTCACTTGCCATTAGACACACACATAATTAATAACTCAATGGGCCAAATTACATAATATCACATATTACCACCCTTAAATGGTTTTTACATCATATGCTAGTACTTTTAAGTATGTTGGAATACTCATACATCAAAAAATATATAAATACATAGTCATAGATACAAGAATGTGTCTTAAAAATGGAATTCTATGTCCAAGAAGCTCTCCTTAAGTTTTTTCTTAATCATTATTATTGCTTCCTTAAGAGCCACGTAATCATGGTAAGTAGAAATTAGGGAAAATTGAGTTTCAAAGAATCCCAATAGCTAATCCAATATTCAAACATACATATATGGCTCACTTAAGATCCAAGATACAAGCATGTATGTCATACAACCAAATAAAAATCATATTCATGCATTAAGGATCTCATAGCTCCATTAAGAGCAATCACATGCTTTAAGAAATTTTGGTCTAGCCTCACCCAATAATTAAGAACTTTTGGTTTAGTTTCACTCTGTTTTAGGGGCTTTTGACTTAGCCTCACTCAAAATTGAGACTTTTGGCCTAGTCTCACCCACATTTAGGGAATTTTGGCTTCACCTCACCCATTTCAAAGGATTTTTGGCACAACCTCACCCATTCAAGAGCCAAGCCAATTCCAAATGAAATCAAATGCCATGCAATTGCATATAGTCATCAAGCAATCAATAACACATATAATTTGCAAATAATATATACAAGCAATCTAAGACACTCAAGCAAACCAAGCATATATACACGAGAATGAAGGAAAAGCTACCTTGATCCAAGAATTCTAACTAGGTCTCTTTTGTTTCTTACCCCTTTTCCAAAGCTCTACACCTACACTTGAATGAAATCTCACTTGCTTAGCCTAGACACATTAGATGAGGCACAAAATTAACAATGGAACTATGTTTATACTCATACTAGCTTCACACCAGTCAATTAGGATTCTAGACACACATATAGCTTACTTGAATGGAATTAGGAATTAACTCTTATAAATCAATTTCTTGGCTCTAAAACCTTACTCAACATGAATTATATAACTCTATTAGAACTCATTAGACCCATTATAAACTTTATTTAAGGAGCTTAGTACCAAATTGCTTCTTTAGGCATAATTGAACCCTAAAATTTCACCTTTCAAAATAAGGCTTCTAAATTCAAACCAATGGTTCCTTTAGTATTTATAATTTATATTTAGACCATTTATAACCTTGGAATCATTGAAAACTCTTCCTGGGTACCACCTCTCCTTCATGGTTGAGACATTTATAAGAATGGGGTTCCATGGAGTTTTATGATTCTTCTTGGGGTTTTGGCACCTATGGATATTCCTTAACCTCTTTCTAGTTTAATTATGATTTCACATGACTTGGAATAACTTCCTATCATTTCAAAACTTTTAAGGTGCAATTGAAACCCTAATTACTCTATCTTGGTTTCTAAAGCTCCTTAAGTAATTCCAATTACATATTCTTAACCTCCATGCCTTAAAACCCTTGTCCCCAACATGTTTTGGTTGAAATTCAACTCCTTATAAAACCTTATAGGACTTTTAAGCATAGGGAGAAAAGAGAAGATAAGGAGAAGTGAGTATTCTATCATGATACATACCTTGTTTTAATACTTATCAAGAAGAGAATTTGATATTACAATTAGTTTCCTCAAATCCTTTCCTTCTTCCAAGTAACTAGCTACCAAAGTGCTTCTCTTAAGAAGCTAAAATTATCAATAGTGAAATTTTAGAGAGAAGAAAAAGGTTTGTGAATGTTATACCATGAAAAGTTGCATAGTTTCTTACCTAGATTACTTCTTCTTCCACCTTCTTCTCCCTTCCTTTAGAGAGTCTTCTTGGTCTGTTCCAAAAGTGATGTAGGTTAGTTATGGGGCTAGTGGCTAGCCTTATATAAAGAAAAAGGAAGCATTTTAAAATAATTACAAAATTATCAATTACATCCCACAACTTTAATTCCTCTGTTTGAACACATTTTGACTTCTTTTTTAACATCATCTTTTCTATATGAAAATTTAGGTTCTCAGGTTTATTAAAAACATTTACTTTCTGTAATGTTTAATTTTTATAAAAATGATGAAAATGAACCAGTTATAAAAGGAAGTCCTTTAAATAGAAATATTTAAGGCCAAATAAAATTAGAGCAATAATCTAGACCTTAAATAATGAAAATACAAGGCCAAGGCACCCTGAAAACAAATCCAGAATAACTAAACAAAAATTGACAAAAGTACAGTGGCATTTTTGTATTTTTTGGCACTTTTTAGAAAACTTAAAGGAGGGATCTTTAAGTGGAAAAATTGAGTTTCTCAAAATTTTCAAAGGCCCTAAAAATCATAAGAAGTCCTAGAATAGTTCAAATCATTCCAGTTTATGTTTTAAAGTGTTAGTTGACCCAAACTTTGATCAATCTGTTTAAGAAGCTTTTAAATCCAATTTAGGTGAAATCAAAAGCATTTTATGAAATAGAGGACCTAAATTTTATTATGGAAAATATGGTTCTCAAAAAGGAGTTAAAATGAGTCTAAAAGGAACAAATAGGCCTGTAGGGACAAAATGGTCATTTTAAAAAATTATAAAAGAGGCTTCTTAAGTAAGATTACACCTTATCACCTTCTCCAAACTTCCATTTTTAGAATTTTGAGCAACCATGGCATGACATTAAGGAAGGGAGAGAGAAGAAGTTTAAGCTCTCATTTAAGTAAGTAAATGGCCTCGCTTTGTCTTGCACTAGTTAGGAAAGTTGTTCCTCTCTCTAAGAGCTCTCTAATGGTGGTTTTTATTTCTTGAAAACTTGAAGATTTAGGTCTAACCCAAGCCAAAAAGGAACTCTTTTCAAGCAACCAATCAGTGGAAAATAATCTATGCAAAGAGAGCTTTATTTTAAGGTAAGACTTTACTTAAAACACTTGCAAAATCTTGTGTTTCCAAGCCATTTAAGCTTTGTCCTAGAGAGAAAAAGTAAGGAGGAGGGTTTTGCTTCATGTGTTCTTGATGGAACCAAGGGTTTTAACATGCAAGGATTCCATATCTAATATTAGTTTTCTTTGAATTATGAAAAAATGCAATCCAGACCATGATTGTGTAATGGTTCGGCCTATGCTTCTTCAATGGCTAACCATGTTATTTTCCATTCCTAATTAGTATACTTAGATGTTATTTGATGCAAGGAACAAGAATCCAAGCTTAGAATTGATTAAAACTTTGAAAGTGCAAGTTAGAATTTTATGGTTCCATATTCAACCAAGAGTAACTTCCAAGGGTTAGGAAGTTGTTCAATGGATTCTTGGACTATGGATAGTCTTAGAAATATATAAGAACAATAATAGAAGTATTAAATTAAATTTAGAAGCCATGGTTTATGAGATGAGAGTTTAGATTCCTTTTTAAGACATAAAGAATCAACTTGTATCTAAGGCCCTAAAACTAAAATTATAATGGCTCCAAGGAGTATAAATAGAGTCAAGAGACTTAGATTGAAGGAGAAAATGAAACTAAGATCATGAATTCCAGAAGTCGCTTCATTATGTCTTTTATGGAACCATAATAGAGTTATATGAGAAAATGAGCTTCCATAAAGTTTGTATAAAGCTAAAGGTTGTTCCAATGATTGAATCATATCTTATTTGATGTTCTAGGCCAAGAGAATCAAATGCCACCTAATTGCATATGCTTGGCCAAAAAAGGGAAAAGGAATTAAAGAAAAAGTGTATGATACTTGCTTTAAGTTTTCTCTCTCACTTTTCTTTCATACATTACTTGGATGTCTACTTGTCTTTGAGTACTTGTGTGTATGTTTAATCTATAAGAAATATTTCTAGCTATTGTTTACATGTTATGTTACCATTATGTGTCTTGAAATATGTTTATAAATACAAAATAGCTTGAATGGGTTTGGTTATGCCAAAAGTCCCTTAGTATAGGTGAGAATAAGCCAAAAGTCCCTGAAAATGACAAAGTCAAAAGTCTCAAGAAGAGTAAGGCTAAGTCTAAAGTCCCTTAAGAATAGATGAGCAAAAAGTCCTAAAGAAAATGGGTGAGGCTAAACTAATGCCCTTGAGAGCCTATGTATGATATGTATAAGTTTCTATGACAAGGAAAAATACTTTATGTATGTTCACTAGTAGCTTAAATACCATGCATATATTCTTTGACATGTATATGAATCCATTATATATGTTTGAAAGGATAAAGAGCTATTGGGATTCTTTGAATCTCACTCTTCGCCTTTTTCCATCAAACTATGTCTAGGTGAAGCTCAAAGAAGCAAAAATGGAAGCCAAAGAGCATGTTATGCAACACTTTGACAATAGCATAGCTTTGAATGTAATTTGATGCCAAAGTTTGTAAATATATGATGTATATGAGATGTAACCACTTGAACAAGCTTAAGTGTATGTATTTATGATATATATATCAATCTTGAAGCTAAATTAATGCATATGTTGGAGATTAACATCCTAGCACCCTTATGTTCGTGTGTATGAATACATGTGGTATAGTAAGATTTAGCTCTATGATGATTTGAACCATTTGGAATGCTTTCCTAAGCTGAAATTGTGCTTTTGGACATGCCCAAGTGGCTATGGAATAAGAAAAGAGCTTTTTGGTACCTTAAGAACCTATTAGGGACTTCAAAATTGACCAAATTGTGAGCAGAACCAAAGTATGACAAAATGGATGAGTTTTTGCATGAAGTTTGGCCAAAGAGTAGGTCTCATCTAGAGCTTTTTATAGAGCTAAAGAGCATCAAATTTAGAGTTCTAGAGAATTTATTATGAATTTTCAAAGTTGGCCAAATTATACATAATAAGTATGTGCACTGTTCATATGGTTAGTTTCTTTCTCCATGTCACAAGTAGGCCAAATAAAGTTCAATGCTTATGAAATTTTATATGAATAAACTAGACATTATAATCTTTCCATAGCCACTAAGATCACCTCATTTGGACCTCTATAGAGGGAGAGCCAAATTTTTGAATTTCTAGGTCCTAATGCTATCCCAAGCACAACTTGAGTTACTATTCCATTATTTTTCATGGGCTAAATGCTATTTTCTTAGTCTAAAATTATTTTTAATCATTATTTAACATCTAGATCTTTCAAAAAAGTTATCATTTCCAAAGTTCATAGTAGAAACCTATAACAATAAACCTGGGAGCAAATATGGTTTTCCTTCAAGTTTGGTTCCAAATCCGTGTTTTACAAAATGAGTTGTCATGTTAATGACCTGAATTGATTTTTTATAAGTAGAAAATGATATTGATGAGCTCACATGCTCCCTAAAGGCAATACTAAATTAACTGGGCTTTTCGTTATGTAAATTTTATGCCATTAAATATGCTATTTTCTTTGAAATGTGTAACAATAAGCCTATGAGACACTGAGTAAAAGCTAGAGAGCTAAGGCATTACATTTTTTGTATTAGAGCAAAGGTTTAGGCACTTTAATAATGGGTATGGCTTGAGGAAGTGAATTGCCTAGTTATATATGACTTATATAGGACATTTTGGGTGCTAAAGGGTGGCATATGTGTATGTCTTATGCTAAGCTATGTTGGAATGGTGAACATTAGGGGAGATAGGCCTCTAGAGCAAATTCAGTTAGACTAAAGTAGAGCTAGTTGATCTTATGGCTAGAGCCCTACAAGCTTTGATGGCTTGGTGGGTTTTAGAGAGAGCCATGATGTACTAGCAGCAAGAGTTTATAATGTAGCTTTAAAAGAGGCTTGCTCAGAGAAGAAAAATGAAAGGCCTAATCCTCTTTAATCACCATATTCAGACCATTCTTAGATGTTTCGCCTATTACAGAGATGGGTAATAATGCAGCGCAGTATGAAGTAAGAACTGCAGCTACAAAGGAAATGAGTTTTAAAGGGGAAAATGAGAGAGTTATTCCCCCTAGCCATGACACCCAAATGTCCAAATGAATTAGAGGGTCTAGAAAGTTATCCCTTCAAGCCAAAGGCTAGAACCTATAGGTAACACTCCATACATAGAGCCTTGACAGCCCCAAGTTGCCATCTAACTAATGAATGAGTAATGTAACATGTAGAACCCTCTAGCCTTGATGGTGGGTTGAATACAGAGATAGTTAAGGCTCTGACCATATAGCTAGAAAGGATGTACCAGGTGATGATGGAGTGTATTATAGAATGGAAGGGCTTGTTGATCATATTTAGGCTAACATAAGAATGAACTACCATAGGGCAAATCAGAGCACAAAGAGTTAAGGCTCGTGGGTTGAACAAGATAAACGATAGATAAATGACCCACTTAATAGACACAAAGAATAATTAAGTGATAAAGGAGTAGCGAGCCGAGTGCATGAGTCTGAAAAAGAGACTAGCATAGTTTATAATTGAGCTTGAGGATATTTAAGATTGAGTAGCATTTAAAGCTAGGTTGTTAAACACGGGAGTAGTAAGGTTGTAAAGACCCGCCCATAAGGCTTTGACTCTAACCTAGAAGGCAACCCTATGTGATAGTGAATGATGGGCTAACACTGTGAGCTCAAGAGACATATATACAAAGGAATGATATGAGTACACAAGAAGGGAGTACTTTAGAGGTGGTACCCAAAAATGAATGTGACTAGCTCTGATAATACTATATATATATATTAATCCCTTTACTTTAGGCATTTTAATGATAAATTGTGGTTTAATGGATTTAATTGGAGGATATTTGATTTTATTGGCTATTTTCTACACTTTAGAAATTAATTTATAAAATTATTGATTTTAATGCATAAATTCTTTTAAATAATTTTGTAAATTTTCTTAATTAATTTTTTCCATTATTATTATTATTGTAGATTTTCATTGGGCAATGGAACTTAAAAGGATATTTGTTTAGAATTTTTAATAGAAATTTTAGAAATTAATATATATATAATACTTTTAAAAAAAGAAGCCATAGTTTCTCCACTCATCCATGCACATATTCCACTTCCACAAGCTTCCATGGGCTCCAAACAAATAGCTTCATTCTCATTCACACACTCACACAGCTCACTCTCACGTTTCATGCATGAGCTTCATTCCATATAGTTTTCTTTGTTCAAGTAACAGGCCCAGCAGCTACCCACTCACATGAAGCCATGGACATCCACGTAATAGCTCACAAGCATAGCAATAGCTCTTCCTCTATGTAAACACACCAGATGACACATATATGCAAATTTTCTCTTATACACATACACGGCCTTCCATTCACTCACTCACAAACCCACATAATAGATGCATGTGCATTTCCAGTTTTTACTCACACACGCAGCTGCACACACTACCAAGGCACGAGTCTTTTGCGCATGACACACACAGTCCTCTCTCTCATGTTGCCATCCAATTAGCTCTTCCTCTTGAAGCTACTAATACACGTCACATGGCACATAAACACATGCTCTTAGGTTGCACGTCATATAGCTTCATTCATTTACACTCCACCAGATCACTCATAGGCTTTCTCATTAGTAAGGGAGGCACAAGTTCCTCCATGTAGCTGCATGCTAACACGTGTAGGGGCAACTCACTCATCACATAAAAGGTAGTCTTAGATTCAAGCATTGCATAGCTAGTCCATGTGATCAGAAGAAGGAAAGATACACACATGGACACGATCACACATGATTTCAGAGGCTCGAGTATTATGAGATTGGAAGAAAGCACGTGAAATGCTACACTAAGGGGGGCCCATTAATTAAAAAGGAAGAGAAAGATGTGAACAACAAGAAGCGGAGCATATGTGAGACTTGAAAAGAAGGAAGAAACATTACACATAAAGTGTGTAATGCCATATTTCCGTGCCACATTTATACATCAAACCATTCTCATGCTCTAGAGACTTTTGGTTTTGCCTCACCCAATTTCTAAGACTTTTGGATTTTTCTCACTCTTGGCCTTAAGACTTTTGACTTAGCTTCACCCGTCCAAGGGACTTTTGGCCTACTCTCACCTATGCCTTGAGACTTTTGGCACATCCTCACCTATATTAAGGGACTTTTTGGCATTACCTCACCTTTATGAGCTAATCTCACAACCAAGGCCATTCAAGATCACACATTGGTACCAATGCAACATCAAGACATCAAGTGGCATGTTATCAAATCACAAGAGTACATGCAAACACATAATGACATATATATGCATATAAAGAATGTATAAAGAATAAGGTGGAGAGCTACCTTGAATTGGTGCAAGCCTTTCTTGATCCTTTTCCTTCCCCTTTTTGGTTCCACAAACACACCTAGGTGGATTGGAGTTCTCTTGGCCTAAGCATCATGAATAGCATACAATTACACTCTTGAAGTAACCCAAGACACTACACTTTTTCTTAAAAAAATAAATGATTCCATGGTTCACATGATGGCTCCATTGGTGGCCTATTGAAGCAACCCTTGTAATTTAAGTTCTATACTTCATTCTTTTTTCATTTCTAGGCTTCTTGACCCCATTTAAGTTCCTTGAAGCCATCACATAATCATTTGCACAAGTGGAAAACCAAGTTGCTTCTTAAGCCATCATTATGGACACCATTGTCCCATATCTCATTTCATGGCTCTTAAATTTTTTCCAATGGTTCCTCCGATCTTCTCACATCATAAGAGTCCCAAACCAAGGCTAGAATAAATTAAAACACCCTCCAACCTCATACTCTTGCCTTGGCCGAACCTATGGAGTAAAGTGGGGTTCTTGGACTTCTTGATTTTTTCTTAATGGGAGAGCCACTTGGGGAGGTTTCTAAAGATCTTAGGAGTTCAATGGAATTCTTAAACGGTCAAGGAAATTCATAGATTAAATCAGTTTTTATAATTCTCTCAAGAAGCCAACACTTTTCTAACTTAATTTCTATTGATTTGCCATGTAATTTCTTGGCATATTCCATCTTCCCATGGCCTAATTCCCTTGTTCGTCTCTTGTTTTAGATAAAACTTCTTCTCCCCTTCATGGTTCTGTTTTGGCTGAACATACACCCAAGAGGAGAGCAAAAGAATAAAGCAACTAGGAACAAGATTTACCTTAGTTTGAAGCTTACTTCTAAGGCTTCTCCTTCTTGGTTCTCCCTTTCTCAAGCAATTTAAACTCTCCCTCTAAATTTTGGACCAAAAATAGAACCAACCATTTCAAGAAAGCCATAGAAAGAGAGCATAGAAAGAGGGGAGCAAGAGTGGAAAAGAAAGAGCATGAAATTTTCCAAGATTCCTTACCTTTCTTGGCCAAGCTCTCTCTTTTCTATATTTTGGGCAAAATAGAATTGTGTTGGAGAGAGGAGAAGAATCGTGAGTTTTTAAGGAATGTCCAAGAAGGTTATTTTCTTGAAAAATTTCCCATTTTGCCATTTCATAATGGCATTTCCGATTTGGCTTCGTTTTAGCTCCTTTTTTAGAACCTTTATTTTCATTATAAAATTTAAGTTCCTAATTTAATAAAATGCTTTTGGAATCACCCAAATTAGAGCTAAAACCTTCTCGAACGAACTTATCAAAGTTTAAGTCAACCGACGTTGAAAAAAGTACACCAGATGGGCTTTATCGGTCCTAGGGCTTCCCATAGTTTTTGGGGTCTTTGAGAACCCTGGGCAACTCAAAATTTTCATTTTAAAAGCCCTCCTGTATGTTTTTCCAAAAATGCCACTAGCCTTTTTGCAAATTTTTTGAATCACTCCAGGCCCAATTTCTGGATAACTCAAGGCTCAAATATTCATTTTTCATTATTTAAAATTTTATCAAATTTTTATTTGGCCTTAAATCACTCGTCTCAAAGGGACTTGCTTTTCAAACTGACTCGTTACAATATTTTTACCATGTATCAGACGTTACAGATAGCTGGTTAGATATCAATTAGGAGAGTAATTGATGATTAATTGATTGAATTAAGTGCTGGGTTTTTCATTGACCTTCAATTATCCATGTATGTAGTCAAAATGTTTGATGAAATGCATATGAGAAATTGTGTGCTGAATGTCTAATTTGAGGTCTCTTTGGAGTTTAATTGATTAATTGAATATCTTAGGGTGATAATTCAAAGGCTAAATTGATTAGTTAATCACTCAATTTAAGTGTTCATTGATCTTAATGATAAGAGTTAATGATTCGATGTAGAGTTGAGGTTTCAATTCAACATTAAATTGTTAATCTCTTGAATCTTATGTGATAACTCAAGATACATTGCCATGAACACAAATAGGGACTCTTAGACCAGAACCAATGATAATTGAATTAGGATAAGGATAGTATATACCAAGGGATAATTCTAAAGCTAATCACATGTCTATCATTCACTTCTTAACTCTTGCAAATTAGTTAGTAGTTAGAATTTTAATTCAATTTAAATTTAGGCTAATTAGTTTATTTCAATTAAAACCCCCTTTAGTTAAGTAGCTATTAGAGTTCTTTTACACCTAGAAAACTCAATTAAATATTAAAATACATTTCCAAGAGAAACAATCTAGGTTGCACCTTATATTACAAATCTTTTCCAATCTAGTTTATTTGAGGTTACTCGACACAACCATCAAGCTCAATGTCAGAACTTTAAAGAGGAGAAAAAGAAAAGCTTAAGCGAGTCCAATGTTAATGTACGGTTAGCTTATGTGAGCTAACTGGAATTACAGTAAGCTGCAGCTTTAGTAAGACAAATGCCTTAGGCTAAGCATAAGTTGAGCCTAATAAAGAGTAATAAATAAAGTTTTACATGCAAGACAAGATGGATAGAAAAAGAACCCTAATTTAAAGAGAAAGTAGTTCAAAAAGATTACTAAATGAAGGTTCCCCTAAGTTGGATAAGAAGAAAATAAGATGTAATGAGATAGAGGACCACCCAATTAGTGGTCAGTAACCCCCAAGGGATAAACCCCTAATTTAACAATTATAAGGATATGAGAAAGTGAGGGAAAGCTGAGAACTAGTACACAAAAAGAGATGTCATCGCTTTAGTAGTGATTAAAGGAGAGTTAATAGAGTAAGCATAAAAAAAGCAGATGGATGAGAAATTCAACATTTCGTCTGATGAGCTTCCCTAATATAGGACTGGTGTAATGAAAAAGAATGCAAGTATTAAAAAGTATTAAGTGGAGCATCAAGTTCCCAGTAAAATAGATTCAAGACATGGAGAAGATATGGCCTGAATTGGGTTGGTATCACCCTATAATTAGTGAACTATGCTTTTAAAGATGAAAGTAGAAAATCTAAATAAAAAGTGCACCTAGTCCCTGAGTAGAATGTAGAGAGGAGCTAAGGCAAACAATTAGTACCTCAGTGCATTTAAGGAAGCTAGAGAAAGTTGAAAGCCACCTAAGAAAGTAAGCTCTGGGATTATGCAAAGTATTAATATAAGCTTAAGATTATTAAGGCAGAAAAGTTCTAAGGTTCACATGAAATAAGCTTCTTCCAAGAAGAATGATCTAGTTAAGAATAGAGGATGATAATAAGATGAATTAGACCACCTCATACTTTATAGAAAGTAAATAAGCAAAGGTGAACCCAGAAAGCATGAGACAACGTCAGCATTGAGGACATAATAAATTGAGAATAGATAGAAAGGTAATAAGAATGAGTGCATTAGGAAACAATGTTGTCCTAGGCATAGTTGCCCATAAAGTATGATGCAATGCCCTAAGTAGAGATAATTGGGCAATATAAAATGACCTTGGGATAAAATAATGAATTATGTAAAAGATTAAAGTAAGATTTTCCTTTCTTCCTCGAGTGTCATATGAAATAAAGTGAGATATAGAGAAGTAACCAAAGGGTACTTTAGATTGTTGGAAAACTTGTAATATACTAGCGATAGTGGCTTGAGCTCAGTCATGATGTAACGAATGCAATTTTTGTAAGACAACAAAATGAGTCATATAAAAGCAAGTCCCCTGAAATAAGCTAGATAATGTCCCAAAAAATTTGGGCAAAGCCTTATACTCCTAAAAATGATAATCCCAAGCTTAGACAAAAAGAAAAATGGAGCTAGGATGATGAAACAATTTGTGACAAAAACTGACGAAATATAATGACATTTTCATAAATAAGTTTAATTTTTTGAAAAACACATAGGAGGGCTTTTTAAATGGGAAATTTGAGTTTTCCAAGGTTTCTAGACGCCCTAAAAACCATAGGAAGCCTTAGGACTAGTAAAGCTCTCCGGTGTACATTTTTCAATGGCAGTGAGCCCAAACTTTGATGGATTTGTTCAAAAAGGTTTTAGCTCCAAATTGAGTGATTCCAAAGGCATTTTATTAAATTGGGAATCTAAATTTTATAATGGAAAAGATGGTTCTCAAAAAGGAGCTAAAATGAATCCAAAACAAAATTGCCATTATAAAAAGACGCAATTGGAATTTTTGAAAAAGTGTGTTTCTTGAAGCTTCTACACACTTCTCCCTTTTTCTCCTACCATCTTAAGCACGACTTTTTCTTCCCAAAATACATAAATGGAGCAGCTCTTCTAGGCACACAAGGAGAGGGAGAGAAAGAGGAGAAAAATCAAGAGAAAGGTAAGGAAATCTAAGGAATTTCATATTCCATCTTCCTCCAATCTTATTCTTCTCCTTTCCTCCTCTCTTTCCATGGTTTATTTGTGATGAATGGTTCTATTTTGGTCCAGAAATTAAGGGAGGAGTTTGAATTCCTTGTGGTGGAACAAACCAAGAAGAAAGAGCTTGGAAAACACACTTGAATCTAAGGTAAATTCTCACCTTGGTTGCTTCCTTCTCTTACTTCTTCTTGTTGTATATTTCAGCCAAGAACAGAACCATATAGGGGGAGGATTTTTTGCCCAAAAACAAGATAGGAACTAGGGTTTTGGGCCATGCGGAAGAGGAATATGGCAAGAAATTCCAAGAAAAACTAATAGAAATCAAGTTAGGAAAGTGTGGTGTTTTCTAGGATTTTGGAAAATCTAATTTTGTGTGAGTAATTCTTTGGCTAATTGAATGTTTCCTTGAGCTCCTATGACCCTTAGAAACCTCTGCAAGTGCCTCTCCCATCAAGAAAAACTCAAGAAATCTAAGAACCCCATTTATAGTGCTTGTCTTAGCCTAGGCTAGTTTTATGGGCTAGAGAGTGTTTTAAATTGTTCTAGCCTTGGTTTGAACTTCTTATGATGCTAGAAGATGGGAGAAACCCTTAGAAAAAATTTAGGAGCTATAAATTGGAAAATGGAACAATGGTGTCCATAATAGTGTCTTAAGAAATAACTTGGTTTTCCAATTGTAGAAGTGAATATGTGAGGGCTCCAAGGACCTTAAATGAGTCCAAGAAGTCAAAAAATAATGAGAGAATGGAGCCTAGAACTTGAAATGTGAGAGTTGCTTCAATGGACCATTTATGAAATCATTATGCCACTTATGGAACCAAGTGTGTGTTCAAGAGTAAGATTAGTGTCTTGGCTTGCTTCAAGTGTGTAATTGTGTGTTGTTTATGGTGTTTAGGCTAAGAGAACATACACCCACCTAGATGTGCTTGTGGGACCGAAAAAGGGAAGGAAAAGGATCAAGTAAAGCTTGCATAAATCTAAGGTAGCTTTCCACCTCATTCTTCTTGCATTCTTAGGTGCATATGTATATAATTGTGTGCTTATGTATGTTCTTGTGACTTGAGAATATGTCACTTGACACCTTCATATGACATTGGTACCAATGTGTTTCCTTGAATGGCTTTGTCTGTGGAAATGGCTCATGAGGGTGAAGTGATGCCAAAAGTCTTATGGCATAGGTTAGACAAGGCCAAAAGTCTCTTGGAAGGGTAAGGCCAAACCAAAAGTCCCTAGGCCAAGAGTGAGGCAAATCCAAAAGTCCTAGAAATAAGGTGAGGCAAAACCAAAAGTCCCTAGAACATGGTTTTAGCTTGAATGTAAATAAGTGGCATAGAAATTGTGACTTTGCATACTTTACGATTGCTAAACCTTCTATACATATGCTTTAATGTGTATATGCCTTGAATGTGTGTGTTATGTAATATCCAATTCTCTGAAAACGAGAGAAAACGCGAAAAACGTAACTTACAATTTTTTCGTAAATGAATGAAATTCACCGAATACAAAAGTAAGTCCCCCAAAATGGCTTAGTTAAGGTCCTAAAAAATTTGGAAAGCATTCTAGACTCCAAAAAATGAAAATCCCAAGCTCAGACAGAAAGAAAAACAGAGCTAGAATGAAGAAACAAAATTTAACGAAAAACTTACAAAATGTAATGGCATTTTTATAATTTTGACCAAATTTTGGAATTCACATGGGAGGGCTTTTTAAATGAATTTTTTGAGTTCTTCAAGGTTCTCAGGGGCACTAAAAACCATGGGAAGCCCTGAGACAGCTAAAGCTCTTCTGGTGGATATTTTCTAACATCGGTGCACCTGAACTTTGATGGATTCGTTTGAGAAGGTTTTAGCTCCGATTCGAGTAATTCCAAAGGCATTTTACTAAATTGGGAACCTAAATTTCATAATGGAAAAGATGATTCTCAAAAAGTAGCTAAAACAAAGTAAAAAAATGCCAAAACTGAAAGGCAAAATGAAAATTTTTAAAAAGCCTTCCTTCCTCCACTTATATATATAGGGCGCCCCACTCTCCCATTCATTTAGCTTCATATGTTTCTACCTTAGACTAGAGGAAAAACCCTAGGAGAGTGGCACACTATAAGGAGAGGAAGAGGAGGAGAAATCAAGGCTAAAAGGTATGAATTTTTGGTAGTTTTTCATGCTTTTTCCTTTCCAAACCTCTTTTCCTCCATTCTCCTTTATTTTCTATAATTATATTGAAGTATATGGATCTGTTTTAAGTGAGAAATTAAGAGAAAAATTCGGATTTGAAGAGAAGAGACCAAAGAAGATAGGATTCAAGTGAGAAAACAAAAAAAAAAGGTAATTTCTTCTTCCATGGTTGCTACCCTTTGCTCTTCTTCTCTCCACATTTCACCCCACTCAAGAAGTCATAGGATGGCTTAGTTTTTAGGCAGAACCAAGGGTGATTCTTAGAAAAAAGAGTGTGGAGAATAAGAATATGCAAAGAGAATTAACAAATAACCATGGAAATTCAAGATGCAAATTCTAAGGTTTTATATGTTCCTCATAAAATCTAATTTGATACCTCAATTTCTATACCTAAATGAGAGTTTAAATGAGCTCTTAAGATCCCTAGAAGTGTCCCCATATGCTTCATCCATCAAGAAACCAAAGCAAAGTCCATTGATGCCATAATGCTTCCTAGTTTCGGCCAAGAGGGGTTTAGGTACCTAGGGATAGTTTTAATTTGTTCCAAGCCTATTTTTGAGTTATATATGATAAGTGAAGATGAGGGGAGGCCTTGGAAAAAATTTAGAAATCATAGAAAGTGAGTTGGCCTTATATGTTCCATAATATGACCTAAAGAAGCAACATGTAGTTAGGCTCTTTATTTTAATTACGTGATGACTCCAAGAGGCTTAAAAGGAGTCAATAATCATATATAAAAGGAAAGAATGGAGCCTAGAATTTATTTCATGGGTGTTGCTTCATTAGGTGCATTCTTGAAATGATAAAAGGGTTTGTAGATCAAGTTAGTATTTAGAGAAGATATGTGGCCTTAGAATTAACTCCATGAACCTAATTGGCTTCAATGAATTATGTTTAAGCCAAGAGAAATGATCTCCTCCTTCTTAGGTGTGTGAGGTCAAGGGAGAGGATTCAAGACTCAAGGAAAAAGTGTATGAATGCAAGCAAGGTAGCTCATTCCTCCTTCTTTCATGCATGAGTGTATGCTTGGCTTATCTTTAAATGTGTGTATGTGTATTTTAAGCCATGAAAAATGTTCTAACATGAGCTTTTACTCCATGGTACCATGATGATGCATTATGTTTCTAAATGATGTTTATGATATTTGCTTAGTTTTACTTGAGTGTGGTGAAACTAAGAACCTTTAACCATGGTGAGGATGAGCCAAGAACCTTTATAGTTAGTTGAGACAAAGTAAAGATTTTCCCAAAAGTGAGGTTGACTCCCAAGAATAAGGTTAAGTCTAAAAACCTCTTAAAGAATGGGTGAGGCAAGTCCAAAATCCACAAGTGAATGGGTGAGGCTAATCTATATACTTGGCAAGTTTATGTATGCCATGTATGACTTTTTTGAATGCCAAGAATGCCTCTTGAATGATTGCACATGTTAATATGCCTATGCATGCATTTGTAAGACTTGTTTTACATCTTTTATGTGTGATTGAAAGAGAGATGAGCTACTGAGATTCTTTAAATCTTATTTCCTAGTGGACAATGTTCTAATATGCTAGGTGGACAAAGTAGATAAGGCAATGGAAGCCCACGCCTTGGAAGATGAGATTATGACAAGAAAGTGTTTAAATTTTGTTACTTTAAGGCCATATGAATAGCAAATGTTATAATCAATGGTTGTATATGTCCTATGATATTATGAACATATATAATTATGCTAACGTATCATGTATAAATGAGAGCTAAGGTTATATGTATGAAAATATGCATTTTGGACATGTAATGGCAAACTAGTATTATGGAAATGTATGTATTAATGAAAGTGGAATGGCCAAATTGAGATGCATTAGGTTTGGGACCACTTGGGCAGTTTATACAAGTCATATTCATGCTTTTAAACTTGCCCAAGAGGTGACAAACACTAAGAAAGACTATTTGGACACACTTGGTATCTAATATGGAGCAAAATTGACCATATTGGAAATCTATACCATTTTTTATCCAAATGAGCTCTTCTTGGTTTGAGATTTGCATGAAATTAGAGCTTATTGAGAGCTTTTTGGGAAGTTGAAGTATAGAAATTTTGGAGGTCTATGGAATATTTGATGAATTTTTAAAGTTAGGAAACTTTCTAATTTTGGTCAAGGGTATTGTTCATACTAATTTGAAAATGAATTTTATCACTTAGGGGGCAAATGATGTCCAATTGTCACAAACCTTTATAAGAAGAAACTAAACACTATTAGTGACTTGTGACAACTAGAAACACCCCATTTGGATGTCTAGAGAGGGAGATATGAATTTTTGAAATTGCTGTCTAGTAGCAGGCATCTAGATTGACCTAGGTTATTGTTTGATTAGTTTTTGATGCTTGGACATGCCTAAACTAGTCTAGAGTTATTTTTTTCCTCTAACTAACATCCATAGAATTCCATATTGGTATCATTTGCATGGATTGGATTTTTGTGGAATTAATTAGATATTTTTTAAGTTTGCAGCAGAAACTTGTATCAGTACCAGTAGCCAGTCTGACCTCTGCCCTTTTTTGAATGTCAAACGTCTTATGTGTAATGTTTCATGACCTAGACATATTTTTATCATAAGGTAGACATGTGTAGTGTAACACCATAATTTCTAGTTCATCTTATGCCTTTAATTAACTCAATTCCATGAATCATATAAGTTTCCAATGAAAAAGGCAATAAAATAATGAATATTTTCGCATTGCGTCGTGTATAAAAATTTTATTCAGTGTCACATGGACTATGTGAGCTCATACAATATATTCTCATATTTAACTACATGAATATAACTCATTTGGATAATGAAATGTGTAATATCCGGTCCTTCGAAAATGCAAGAAAACATAAGGAAACGAGAGAAACGTAACACGTGGTTTCTCCTTCAACGTACGAAATTCACTGGATACAGAAGTGAGTCCCCCAAATAGAGTAAATTGAGGTCCAATAAAATTAGAATAATATTCTAGACCACAAATAATGATGAGTCAAGGCTAGAGGTGCCCTAAAATTGGGGCCAAAATAGAATAAAAAAAAGGATCAGAAAAAGGTCCCGAAGAGTCTCCGAAGTCAAGTATGAAGGAGTCACAGACTAAAATAAAAAAAAAGTTATATGTAAGGCAAAATGTATAAATTGCCTGAAAGTTCATGGAATTTTAGTTTCACCCTCTATTCGTGGCTTTAGGCATGAATATCAAAAAATTGGGCAAGAATCTTAGAAATCCATGACCCACAGTTAAACTCAATTTGATGAGACGGGTCCAATGACACCACGTTGTCCAAATGGCCGGGCGGGATCCAGTCCAGGATCTGGTTAGCCCGATCAGTAGCCATGAGCAAAATAAAAAAATAAGTTGTAACAACTATAGAAATAGAAATAGCGAAAGGGCTAAGAAGCCCTGAAGGAGTTTCAAGACTAAATTGCAATAAATGAAAATTTTATAGTACAATCATAATACAAAACAGTGAAAATTACACTTATAGACTCGGGTGTCTAATTGACACTGAAATTTATGAGGATCGAGGTTAAGGGCCCCTGATCCATGTTTAAGGCTCAGTATGGCTAGAAAGTAGAAGAAACAATATTTATAAATTTTAAAATGTTTAAAGGTATGTATTGTACCGTAAAACCTTAATTGGGCCCAGACACCAATTTTTAGACTGCTGTAAGGCCCAATAGCTTATTCTAAAGGCCCAATAAGAGAAAAGAAGATATAATTAGGGTTTTAGAGAAGATGAAACGAAAATGTAAATATGAAACAAAAAGGAAAGAATAAAAAGATTTTAGTTAGTTTAAAGAATTAACCATGATTAAGTTAGAAATTAACCATAGTTGAGTTAAAAATTGACCATGGTTGAGTTAAGAAAATTAACCATGGTTACTAACCATAACTTAAGGGCTAAGAAAAGGTATCCAAGTGTGTGCCCAATAATTTTTGGAAGAAGATATTTAGTTATGAAATTAGGAAATCAAAAGAAAAAAGGAATGGAAGATTAAGATTTGATCTTGAAAAGGTTGATCTAAGGGCCTAAATTTAGTATGACTATTTAACTTCATTTAAATTCATCTCCTTCACCTTCATTCCACCATTTTCACTCCACACACAAGGGAGAAGGAGAGAAAAACATGAAGAGAGAGAGAGAGGGAGAAAAAGTGGAAGATG